>CM024754.1:166580273-166629653 GCA_014218235.1 Colocasia esculenta | reverse complement strand
TCCTTCAGGAAGTCAATCCATCCTTCTCTGCCTAAGATTTAATCCTTTTGGGAGAAAAGATACTTTTAGGCTCTTGTGGTCAGTGAACACCTCAAATCTGACACCATAAAGATAGTGCCTCCAGATCTTCAGTGCATGAACCACTGCCTCAAGCTCAAGATCATGAGTCGGATAGTTTCTCTCATGCTACTTTAATTGACGAGAAGCGTACGCTACTACCCTTCCTTGCTGCATCAATACACAGCCAAGGCCAATCCGAGATGCATCCGTGTAATAGCAAAACCCTCTACACCACTGTAAAAACTAACACAGGAGCCGATGTGAGTTTAGTCTTCAATAATTGAAAACTGACTCTCACACTCCTCAGACCAGACAACTTTTACTACTCCTTCCTGGTTACTGAGTCAATGGTGCGGCAATGGATGAAAATCCCTCAATGAATCGCCGATAATAACCGCCAAACCAAGAAAACTCTGAATCTCCGAAGGAGTCTTAGGAATCTCCCAATCCATAACAGCCTGACCTTCGCTGGATCACTGCTAACACCAGCACCGAGATAACATCCCCAAGGAAATGAACCTCGCGCACCAAAAATCGCACTTGCTGAATTTGGCATACAGCTTGTGCTCACGAAGAACCTTTAACACTATCCTCAAATGCTGATGGTGTGTGGCCTCATCCGGAAGTAGACCACTACATCATCAATGAAAACTACCACAAAACTATCTATATATGGTCTAAACACCCTGTTCATGAAGCCTGAACGCTACAGGGGCGTTGGTCAGACCAAACGGAAGGAACCAAAAACTCTAATGTCCATAACGGTTTCTAAAAGCTGTCTTGGACCACATCCTCACTCCTAATCCTTCAACTGATGATAATCAGACCACAAATCAATCTTAGAAAAGACTGATGCATCTTGCAGCTGGTCAAACAAATCATCAATCTGAGGTAAGGATCCTATTCTTCTTCACCGTCACTGGTTTAGCTTCCTATAATTGATGCATAACCTAAGTGAACCCATCCTTCTTCTTCACGAATAAGACAGGTGAGCCCCAAGGGGCCACCTGGGCGAATAAATCCCTTATCTAACAAATCCTGCAACTGCTTTCTTAGCTCTGCTAATTCTGCAGGTGCCATCCGATAAGGTGCCTTTCGAGATAGGGAGGTACCTGGAAGTAACTCTAAAGTGACCTATCTCTCTAGCGGTGGCAATCTATCTAAATCATCAGGAAAACATCTGGAAACTCCCGCACTATATCTCTCCGCAAGAGTAAGTGACCTCAGCCTGGGTACAATACCACAATGACAAGAAAGCGTCACACCCTTGTTTACCATTCTCATCGCCCTCATGGCAGAGATGACAAACTTCCCTACAAGTTTCTTGGCAAAGGATGAGAAAATTTCATCTTCACTAGGAGATGCCGAAAAACGATCTTCTTCCCACGACAATCTACTAACAATAGTGTTCCTCTAGCCAATCCAGACCAAGAATAGCATCGTAGTACTTCACTTTAGCAAGAAGAAACCCCTTCTAGGACTCTATCCTCAATGCCACCTGGTAAAGACGGAATACACTTCCTAGTGATACCGTACCAGCAGGTGGGTGCACAGACAAAGGGACTTCTAAATCCTCTGACTCTATCCCTGACTCTAAGGCTAACTGCCTATCAAAACGCTCGTAAATGAACGAGTGGGTAGCACCCGTATCGAACAAACCCGAGCATGAACACCTAAGAATAGAACCGTACCTTGGTAACTTGATCCGCCTACTCGGCGTCCTCACGAGCTAACGCATACACTCGAGCCGGGGCTTGAGGTCTCCCGGGTCATCCCTCATCTAGCTGCTGCTGCTGCTGTTAATGGGGGCTGGTCCCCGCTGGACTCCCTGCTGAAGCCTCGGACAATCCTGATCCCATGCTCACTGCCCGCACTTCAAGCATTCCCCCCGCTAACTTCCAACATTCCGTACCACCATGGCCCTCCCGCAATGAGGACACTCCTTCTTACCATTTGGGGACGTTGAGAAGGTACCTGACTGCTTTCCCTGATGCCACGGGACCCTGCGGTGACTGAAAAAGTGCCTTCTTTTTATCTTGCCTCTGAAATGGAGCTGCTGGCCCTTATGAGAAGCCTTCTTCTCCTCTAGATACTGCTGCTCCATCTCTCCCTCCTACCGACACGCCCGCGCGCTAAGAGTGCCTCAAGGGTACGATGATCGAAAGCCACCAACCTCGTCGTCAGTGATGGTCTCAGCCCCATTACGAACTTCTTCGCCTTCTTGCTCTCATCAGCTACTATATGAGGAGCATACTTTGATAATTCTGCAAAACCTGCCTCATACTCTAGTACGGTCATGGAGCCCTGAGTCAACGAGAGGAACTCCTGCTCCTCTTATCCTGGATGTGCTCCGGGACAACTTGGCTCAGAATAGCCTCACGAACTCATCCCAACCAACCTCCACAACAGCATCCTTGAACCGCGTACGCAACAACGAGGACCACCACATGTCGGCTTGCTCCTGCCAAAACCATCTATAAGGACCAATCAACATAATTTATACATAAAGAATTAACCACCAAATTAATTTACACATACCTGTAGCATATAGGTGGCTAAAGTGACATTGTCATCCTCAGCGCACCTAATAGCCTGGAAGATCTTCTCAATCTCCCTCATCCAGCTCTCAGCTAATAACGAATCACTCTCCCCCATAAAATGGTGGCGACATCCTCTTAATCTTTCCATGATGGGGGTTCCACCATGGTCAGCCTGGGAGCTGGCACCTGAGCCTGCTACAACAAGCATCATAAGCACACATACAACATATCAAACTGCATTTAATAAAACAAACTACTTTATCTTATCATCTAACCTGGCCTGCAGCTGAGCCTGAGTGCAGCCTTGGTGTGAGCCTGCGTCTGCATGGCCTCACTAAACCCTGCATGAACACTCCATAGTCTACTGGTGGCGGTGGGGAAGCACAGGACCCAGGGGTGCTGGGGCCTACTGCTCACCCTGATCCTCATGTCTAGGCTCATCTCTCCTCTGCTCACCCTCACGACAGGAGAACCACACCTACCACGTGAAGCATAGCCTGCAAGATAATTTAATCACAATTTAGAAACTAGGCTATCTAATTCCTAACTATCCATATGTGGAAATCTACACAGACTTAGCATACATGAAGATGATGGTCTATGGTATATTTATGTACAATTTCAGCCTTGTCGCTCTGATACCATCTCTGTAACGACCCTCCTTATACCGGTACGGTTATACCAACCCTCATCGATATAATGAGCGCCACTATAGTGGGACATTTACCAACAATTATATAATAGGCTGGAATTACTAAACATTCACATAACAACGAAGTGATATAACTGAAAAGTAACTCTTATTCCATCATCCACATTCTATTCACAGTCCATATAGAAGAAAACAAACCAAACTTTTCATAATTAGAAGTAAAATAAATAAAATTCCACATAAGACTACGTAGAGGCTTTATACATAATTATTAAATGAGAATGAAATGCTGAATCAAACAGGTCTCCTACTCCCGCTCCGAGTCGCTCCTACGATCTCCTCGGATCGAAGAAGTAGTAATCTCTGCACCTGTACGCCGAAGCAAGAATGAGTTCAAAAGAACTCAACAATTAACACCAAACACACTAAACTTACATGCATCACATAACTTTCACATTTTCATACTACACAATAACATATAAACATGGAATTAACAATTAACTAAAGTAAAATCTTAAACATAATTTCTACACAGGTTACACGGGAAATTGTCTTATACAAAATTTCAATACTTCAAGCCTATCACATGCTTTCTACACACTTTTTAATATATTAAACTAAACTCATTTAGCCACATTCACACACTTACAAGCTAACATTTGTCATTTTAAACATGGGTTTTGTACACATAATTAAGAGATCATTCTAACATGATTCTAAAGCCTTTCACTGGATAACGCATTTATACTCTTGAAAAATTGCTGTTTTGCTAAGTACATATTATAATCATTAAGAGTTATCAATTTACATGCTATCACAAGAATTCATACTAATACATGATCACTTCCAAATTTTCACAATTTACACATTCACTTGCACTTAAACAAGTTCACATTTATTAAATCCGTGCACATAGCCCAAACCACATTTTATAAGGACACACCTAATCACATCACATATCTACCACCTAGGCATTTCAGTGATAAATCTTAGTTACTGCGCAGAACCCGGGAGAAGCCTGTCCACCCTAACCAGCGATACTTGTTCGCCTCCAGGATTTAATCCCAATGCCCGTGAACATCACATGCACACTTTGAACTTTCCCGTGGGGACTTTACCACAGTACAATTCCATAGCCTCTAAGGTAGCAGTGTCACACCCATTGGCACAATTACACATTTTCCAAACTTTTAACACACACTCTAATGCACAATTTATCATATTTAATTGTGTTCACATTTTCACATACTCAGTATTACCTAGCATGGCACTACTGTTTTCAGAACTTAAATCTTCAAAATAAGTCTAATCATGCTGAAGATTTCAGATTTTTAATATCTACCACATTAACATGTGCTAATCTATCATAGGTCACATGAAACCGGAATATATAGTCACTGTCTTCATTTTCATTACAAAATTTTAACCAAAAATCTATTACAGGTTAATCATCATGCATACCAAATTTTGCATTTTTATGATTTACACACAAGTTTTGAAAATTCTAACAGTGGTATTACATAAGATTAAAATAGTCAACTAGAATGGAATATCATCATTGGGACTCAAAATTCATTCTATACATGAAAAATGACATTCTAAGCATAGGTCAATTTCTAAGAATTTTAATATTTTTACGTTATTTATCTGAATTTCTACACTAATAAAACATGCTCATTATATTCAGTTCAGAAAATATATAATTTATATAGTCATCAGAAAATTTTCCAAATTTTAACACATGCTCTGACAAAGATTTAAGCACCACAGAAAATTTCTAACACTTAATTTCCACAAGGATAGCATAAACAGTAATTTACAATATTCAGAACCGGTTCAACATGTATTTCAAAATTTTTTTTATAATTAATACACTTAACGAAATTTCACAGAAATTACACAACATGCTCTACTACACGTACTACATAACATATAAAATCACCATATATCCTCATTCGCAGAAAATCCGAAAAAAAATAGCTTATAAAGGCAGACAGTCCACTGCTCTTGCCTGAAGAACTCAACGGCAGGTATGGCCGTTTACTCATGTTAACAGCGCCATAGGGTGCCGTCACTCAGGATCTTAACGGCAAGGGATCCGCGCGTTAAGTTCCTGTCTGTGAAAACAACAGACTGAACACCCAAAAGACTATGTGAATGGGGTTCCAGGACACGGAAAAATCTGTAAAAAATCCTGGGACCTACTAGACACATGCAGGGATTATGTGCATGGGTACTTGCCTGTAGAAAATTTCTCAATCGATGATTTGATTCGAAGAAGCCCTCCTCTGCCTGAACCAAAGAGTCCTCAAATCCACCTTCACCCGGTTTCTGTGTTGATCTCCTCAGCACACCAGTCTGGGAAGGTTTACCGGGGATGTATTGACTCTCTCTATAGTCTTGTAGAACGCCGGATGAAGTCGCCAGTCGCCGAATTTTAGAGGTCCAAGTTGGGGTTTCGCACATAGAATATTAGGGTTTTTGACAAAGAGTCAAAAGGAGTCTGATCTGGCCCACGAGGGTGTTTTTATAAGGGCAGGGTCGGAGATGTGTTTGGGTAAGGTATAGAGCCGTTGGGGTGGGTTTCTAAAACAAGAGACTGAGTTTCTGGAGATGTTTCTGGATCTGAAAACGTAACTGATCTGGGATATTGACGTCACAATATCTGGTCGTCGATTCAGAATAGGCGTCCATCGATATTGCCGCCGATTCACCGTCAACGTCAACTGATGTCGACGCCAATGGTTGACAGATCAGACTTAAAACATGCAGAACTATATACACCCACACACATAAGATATCTACATATATACAATGTATACATACATAATACACTTCATGCAATGCATATAAATAAGTACTACGCACAATAGAATTATTCACACATGTAATTACCCAAAAATTTTCACGGGCCTTACACCCTCTCCCCCTTAAAGAAACTTCATCCTCGAAGTTAGACCAACTCTATTCAAACAGCTGAGGATACTTCTTCTTCATTGCATCCTCAAGCTCCCAAGTAGCCTCCTCTCGCGCGAGACGTGCACCATAAGACTTTCCGACGCAATGCTCTTATTCCGGAGATGCTGAACCTTCCGGTCAAGAATAGCTACTGGTTGCTCTACCTAAGAAAGATTTGGCTGGATCTCCACTGGATCGTGACTAATAACGTGAGATGGATCTCTGACATACCTCCTGAGCATAGAAACGTGGAAAACAGGTGAACTAGCTAACGCTGGGGGTAAAGCTAGCTCATATGCCACGCTTCCCAATCATCTGAGAATCTCATACGGGCCATAAATCTAGGACTTAACTTACCATGCTGCCAAATCTAACTACACCACGAGTAGCGAAATCTTTAAAAAGACATGCTCACCTACTGCAAACTCTAAATCCTTCTCCTATTGTCGGCATAACTCTTCTGCCTATCCTGTGCCGCAACAAGCCTCTTCCTAATCAATTGAACCTTCTCTGAAGTCTCCTGAACTAACTCGGACCTATCAACTGCCTATCGCCTGTCTCCTCCCAACACAAAGAGATCTACATGGTCTACCATACAAAGCCTCAAATGGAGCCATACCAATACTTGTATGAAAACTGTTGTCATATGCGAACTCCACTAAAGGTAAATGGCATTCCCAATCATCCTTCCAATCCAGACATACGCCCTTATATATCCTCGTCGTTCTGGATCAGTCCTCTCGAACTGTCCATCTTTCTGGGGATGAACCCGAACTGAGCTTCAACTCCGAACCTAACCCATCTGAAAGACCCTTCCATAATCTCAAGTAAATCTCGGGTCTCGCCTCCGAAATGATCGACTTCGGTACTCCTTGAATTCTAATAATACTACTAACATACAATCTAGCTAAACTCTCTACTGACTGCTGCTTCTTCATAGGCAAGAAATGCGCAGTCTTCGAGAATCTATCTACCACTACCCAAATCGAGTCATTACCCTCTGATCACGAGGTAAACCTGTAACAAAATCCATAGTGACAGCTTCCCACTTCCAAACTGGGATCTCCATCTTCTACATAAGACCAGATGGTCGCTGCCGCTCGGCCTTCACTTGCTGGTAACTAGACATCTAGACAGAATTCTGCTACATCTCTCTTCATGCCAGACCACTAAAAAGATCTCTTCAAATCCTGGTACATCTTAGTGTTACCCAGATGAATAGAGAATCTAGACCTATGGGCTTCGGCTAATACACGCTCACAGACATCCACGATGTCAGGAACACAAACACGGTGATGGAATCTAATCACAGCATCCTCATCACGAGATATGCCCACCTTGCCCACTAACTCTTGGAGTCTAGGGTCGGCTTTCTGTTGCTCGATCACCTCATCCAACACCGAAGACTTAATGGACAACTGAGCTACAAAAGCCTGGCACAATGATGGCTCAAACTCAGACATCGCACACGCTGCCCTCCAACATCTTTCAATCCTGCTGGAGAGACGACCTCTCCTACTAAGGGCATCTATACACATTCACCTTTCCAGGATGATACTGGAGGTCAAAGTCATAGTCCTTCAGGAACTCATCATCTTCTCTGCCTAAGATTTAATTCTTTTTGGGAGAAAAGATACTTTAGGCTCTTGTGGTCAGTGAACACCTCAATCTGACACCATAAAGATAGTGCCTCCAGATCTTCTGTGCATGAACCACTGCCGCAAGCTTAAGATCATGAGTCGGATAGTTTCGCTCATGCTCCTTTAATTGACGAGAAGCATACGCTACTACCCTTCCTTGCTGCATCAATACATAGCCAAGGCCAATCCGAGATGCATCCGTGTAGATAGTAAAACCCTCTACACCACTCGGAAAAACTAACACAGGATCGATGTGAGTTTAGTCTTCAATAATTGAAAACTACTCTCACACTCCTCAACTAGATAAATTTTACTCCCTTCCTAGTTAGTTGTGTCATGGTGCAGTGATGGATGAAATCCCTCAATGAATCTCCGATATAACCTGCCAAACCAAAAAACTCTCTGAATCTCCGAAGGAGTCTTAGGAATCTCCCAATCCCCATACAGCAGCCTGGACCTTCGCTGGATCCACTGCTACACCAGCACTGGAGATAACATGCCCAAGGAAATGAACCTCAGCGAAACCAAAAATCGCCACTTGCTGAATTTTGCATCAGCTTGTGCTCACGAAGAACCTCTAACACTATCCTCAAATGTTGTAGGTGTGTGCCCTCATCCGGAGAGTAGACCAGTCATCATCAAATGAAAACTACACAAAACTATCTAGATACGGTCTAAGCACCCAGTTCATGAGATCCATTGAACGCTGCAGGGGGGCATTGGTCAGACCAAAAGGAAGGACCAAAAACTCATAATGTCCATAACGGGTTCTAAACGCCGTCTTGGACATCCTCACTCCTAATCCTCACTGATGATAACCAGACCGCAAATCAATCTAGAAAAGACTGATGCATCTTGCAGCTGGTCAAACAAAACATCAATCCGAGGTAAGGGATACATGTCTTCACCGTCACTTGGTTTAGCTTCCTATAATCGATGCATAACCTAAGTGACCCATCCTTCTTCTTTCACGAATATGACAGGTGCGCCCCAAGGGAAACGCTAGGGCAAATAAATCCCTTATCTAACAAATCCTACAACTGCTTTCTTAGGTCTGCTAATTCTACAGGTGCCATCCGATAAGGTGCCTTCGAGATAGGTGAGGTACGTGGAAGCAACTCTAAAGTGAACTCTCTCTCTCTAGCCGGTGGCAATCCAGATAAATCATCAGGAAAAACATCTGAAACTCCCGCACTATATCAATCTCCGCAAGAGTAAGTGACTCATCAGCCTTGGGTACTAATACCACACTGGCAAGAAAGCGTCACAACCCTTGTTTTGACCATTTCATCATCGCCCTCATGGCAAGATGACAAACTTCCCTACCAAGTTTCTTGGCAATGGATGATAAAATTCATCTTCACTAGGAATGCGAAAAAGATCTTCTTCCCACGACACTACTAACACATTGTGTTCCTCTAGCAATCCAGACCAAGAATAGCATCGTAGTCCTTCTTCTTTAGCAAGAAGAAACACCCTTCTAGGAGTTTATCTCTCAATGCGCCTGGTAAGGACGAATACACTTCCTAGTCGATACCGTACCAGCAGGTGGTTGTGCACAGACAAAGGACTTCTAAATCCTCAACTCTATCCCTGACTCTAAGGCTACTGCCTAGCAAAACGCTCGGAAATGACGAGTGGTAGCACCCGTATCGAACAAAACCCAAGCATGAACACCTAAGATAGAACCGTACCTTCGTGACGTGATCCGCTGCCTGCTCGTCGTCCTCACGAGCTAACTCAACACTCGAGCCGGGGCTCGAGGTCTCCCTGGTCGTCCCGTCACTGGCGCTGCTGCTGCTGGGGGCTGGTCCACCTGGACTCCCTGTTGAAGCCTCGAACAATCCTTGATCCTATGCTCGCTGCTCACGCACTTCAAGCATTTCCCCGCCAGATCCAACATCCGTACCACCATGTGCCCTCCCACAATGAGGACACTCCTTCTAACCATTAGGGGAACGTTGAGAAGGTACTTGACTGCTTCCCGATGCCACGGGACGCTGCGGTGACTGAAAAGTCGCCTTCTTTTTCTCTTGCCTCTGAAATGGAGCTGCTGGCCTCTTATGAGAAGCCTTCTTCTCCTCTAGATACTACTCCATCTCTCCCCTCCTGCCGACACCCGCGCTAAGTGCTGCCTCAAGGGTACGATGATCGAAAGCCACCAACCTTGTCCTCAGTGATGGTCTCAGCCCCATCACGAACTTCTTTCTCCTTCCCGCGCTCATCACTACTATATGAGGAGCATACTTTGATAATTCTGCAAACCTGGCCTCATACTTAGTATGGTCATGGAGCCCTGAGTCACGAGAGAACTCCTGCTCCATCTTATCCGGGATGTGCTCCGTGACAAACTTTGGCTCGGAATAGCGTCTCACGAACTCATCCCAACCAACCTCCACAGCACCCACCCTCGAACCGCGTACGCAACAACGAGGACCACCACACGTCGCTCGCTCCTGCCAAACCATCCATAAGGAACAATTAAAATAATTTATAGTTTAAAGAATTAACCACCAAATAATTTACACATACCTGTACATATAGGTGGCTAAAGTGACCTTGTCATCCTCAGCGCACCTAATAGCCCGGAAGATCTTCTCAATCTCCCTCATCCATCTCTCAGCTAATAACGGATCGCTCTCCCCCTTAAAAGAGGGTTGCAACATCCTCTTAAACCTTTCCATGATGAAGGGTCCACCATGGTCAGCCTGGGGAGCTGGCAACCTGAGCCTGCTACAACAAGCATCATAAGCACACATACAACATATCAAACATGCATTTAATAAAAAACTACTTTATCTTATCATTCTAACCTGAGCCTCCAACTGAGCCTGGAGTGCACCTGGGTGTGAGCCCCCGCGTCTGCATGGCCTGCACTAAACCTTGCATGAACACTCCATAGTCTACTGGTGGCGGTGGGGGAAGCACAGACCCTGGGTGTTGGGGCCTGTTGCTCATCCTGATCCTCATGTCCTAGGCTCATCTCTCCTCTGCTCACCCTCACGAGTAGGAACACCACGCCTACCACGTGAAGCCATAGCCTGCAAGATAATTTAATCACAATTTAGAAACTAGGCTATCTAATTCCTAACTATCCATATGTGACAATCTACACAGACTTAGCAAACAATGAAGATGATGGTCTATGTGTATATTTATGTACAATTTCAGCCTTGTCGCTCTGATACCAATCTCTGTAACGACCCTCCTTATACCGGTACGGTTATACCAACCCTCATCGATATATGAGCGCCACTACAGTGGACATTTACCCAAATTATATAATAGGCTGGAATATACATAAATACATTCACATAACAGCGGAATTGAATAACTAAAAAGTAACTCTTATTCCATCATCCACATTCTATTCACAGTCCATATAGAAGAGACAAACCAAACTTTTCATAATTTAGAAGTAAAATAAATAAAATGTCCACATAAGACTGCGCGGAGTCTTTATACATACTTATGAAAATGAAAAATAAAATGCTGAATCTAACAAGGTCTCCTATTCCGCTCCGAGTCGCTCCTAACGATCTCCTCGGAAGAAGTAGTAATCTCTCTGCACCTGTACGCCGAAGCAAGAATGAGTTCAAAAGAACTCAACAAGTAACACCAAAACACTAAACTTACATGCATCACATAACTTTCACATTTTCATACTACACAATAACATATAAACATGAATTAACATTAACTAAAGTAAAATCTTAAACATAATTTTCTACACAGGTTACACATGGAAATTGTCTTATACAAAATTTTCAATACTTCAAGCCTATCACATGCTTTCTACACACTTTTTAATATTTTAACTAAACTCTATTTAGCCACATTCACACACTTACAAGCTAAACATTTGTCATTTTAACATGGGGTTCGTACACATAATTAAGAGATGATTCTAACATATATTCTAAAAGCATTTTCACATGGAGAACGCATTTATACTCTTGAAAAATTTGTTGTGTTGCTAAGTACATATTATAATCATTTAAGAAGTTATCAATTTACATGCTATCACAAAAATTCATACTAGTACATGATCACTTACAAAATTTCACGATTTACACATTCACTTCCACTTAAACACAAGTTCACATTTATTAAATGCCGTGACACATAGCCAAAACCACCTTTTGGAAGGACACACACTAATCACATCACATATCTTCCACCTAGGCATTTCAGTGATAAATCTTAGTTACTGCGCAGAACCGGGTGAAGCACTCTCCACCCTAACCAGCGATACTTGTTCGCCTCCAGGATTTAATCCCAATGCCCGTGGGACATCACACACTTTGAACTTTCCCGTGGGGACTTTACCACAGTACAGTTCCACAGCCCTCTAAGGTAGCAATGTCACCCATTGGCACAATTACATATTTTCCAAACTTTTAACACACACTTAATGCACAATTTATCATATTTATATTGTGTTCACATTTTCACATACTTCAGTATTACCTAGCATGGCACTACTGTTTTCAGAACTTAAAATCTTCGAAAATATGTCTAATCATGCTGAAGATTTCAGATTTTTAATATCTACCACATTAACATGTGCTAATCTATCAATAGGTCACATGAAACCAGAATATATAGTCACTGTCATCATTTCATTACAAAATTTTAACCAAAAATCTATTACAGGTTAATCATCATGCATACCAAATTTCGCATTTTTCTGAGTTACACACAATTTCTGAAACTTCTAACAGTGGTATTATAAAAGATGAAAATAGTCAAACTGTAATGGAATATCATCATTTGGACTCCAAATTCATTCTATACATGAAAAATGACATTTCTAAGCATAGGTCAATTTCTAAGAATTTTAGTGTTTTATGTTATTTATCTGAATTCTACACTAATAAAACATGCTCACTGTATTTTCTTCAGAAAATATATAATTTACATAGTCATCAAATTTCCAAATTTTAACAACATGCTCTGACATCGATTTAGCACACAAAAAATTTCTAACACTTAATTTCCACAAGGATAACATAAACAGTAATTTACAATATTCAGAACCAGTTTAACATGTATTTCAATTTTTTTATATTAATACACTTAACAAATTTTCACAGAAATTACACCACATGCTCCACTACACATACTACATAACATATAAAATTCACCATATATCCTCTCTGCGTAGAAAATCCGAAAAAAAAAATAGCTTATAAAGGCAGACAGTCCACTTCTCTTGCCTGATGAACTCAACGGCAAGGTATGGCCGTTTACTCATGTTAACAGAGACATAGGGTGCCGTCAGCTCAGGATCTTAATGGCATGGATCCCTCCGTTAAGTTCCTGTCTGTGAAAACACAGATGAACACCCCAAAAGACTATGTGAATGGGGTTCTAGGACATAGGAAAAATCTGTAAAAATTCCTGGACCTACTAGACAATGTAGGGATTATGGGATGGGGTACTTGCCTGTAGAAAATTTCTCAATCGATGATTTGAGTCGAAGAAGCCCTCCTCGGCCTGAACCAAAGAGTCCTCAAATCCACCTTCACCCGGTTTTCTGTGTTGATCTCCTCAGCACACCAGTGTGGGGAAGTCGTTCCCGGATGTATTGACTCCTCTCCAGTCAGTTGAACGCCGGATGAAGTCGCCAGTCGCCGGATTTCAGAGGTCCAAGTCGGGGTTTTCACACATAGAATATTAGGTTTTTGACAAAGAGTCAAAAGGAGTCAGATCGGCCCACGAGGGGTTTTTTTATAAGGGCAAGGTCAGAGATGTGTTTGTGTAAGGTATAGAGCCGTTGGGGTCGGTTTCTAAAACAAGAGACTGAGTTTCCGGAGATGTTTCCGGATCTGAAAACATAACTGATATGGGATATTGACGTCAATATATCTGGTCGTCGATTCAGAATAGGCGTCCATCGATATTGCCGCCGATTCACAGTCAACGTCAACTGATGTTGACGCCAATTGGTTGACGAATCAGACTTAAAACATGCAGAACTATATACACCACACACATATAGATATCTACATATATACAATGTATACATTATCATAACACTAATTCATGCAATGCATATAAATAAGTACTATTCACAATAGAATTATTCCCACAAGCAATTACCCAAAAATTTTCACGGGCCTTACAGGGGGCAGGAGCACAAAGTAACCCAATAGTAACCGCCGTAGTATGGCAGGACTACGATCCCATGCCAAGACTCTCTAGGTGGTTCCGAGGCCACAAAGAGCGAGGTAGTGGAAGAAGGACTGACTGGCCTACGCCGGGAAGAACTCCCAAACGTCCTCGGTGTCCAAGACCAACCAAGAGTGCTCTGCAAACGACTCAACGCCGCTGTCCTAACCACCGTTTTCCCCTCCACTCCAGAGTTCGTGACTCGAGCACACCCATCATCTGGAGCACTCCCTCAACAGATGCACGAGGACGGGGGTCCCAGGTAAACGGTAACAACCTCTCTCACAGGACAAGCCCTCATGTGTCGAGCACCGGGCAAACGACTAGTGTAGGACCGTACTAGGAACTAGCACTGGTGCCACAATTACAGAAAGAACCAGAAATGGCGAAGACTCCATGGGAAATGGAACTCTGCAAGAACTTACCTGCCTCTGTTGCTGTCGCGACGCCACAGGCTGTCACGACACTATCGCAACTCCAAGGCCGGTTGCGACCATGTTGTGATGCCCCAGGGCGTCGCAATAATGCCGCGGCAGCCGAGCCGGTCGCAACATCATCGCTTCCCCTATGCCGGTTGCAACCTCAGTCGAGAGGGGTCCCGAGACCATCCTTCCGAGGACCACCCCAAAACCACACAAAACACATCCACAAGGGGAGGGGAGCATGGGAAACATGTAGGAAAGCTTGTAGACCACCGAACCACCCTTAAACCCCACAAATCACGCATTACATGGAAATCTACGCTCGAAGGAAACCTCACTCACCACGAGCATGGATCTCACACACCCCACGACCCCAAAACCATGGAGAAACAATGATCTCATGGGGAATGGGAGCATGCTAGAACGAGAGGAAGATGAGAGTCCCTACCTCAGGAGTAGAGCTGACCCGTTGGGGCCTTCACGTCAGAATGGCCACCTGCTCCTCGCTTCTAGTACCACACGAACGCCAGCTACACCAAGGAGACGTCACCTCCTCTCCACGAGCACCATGAACAAGACAGAGAAGCAAAAGGGCTAGGAGGGGGAGGAAGAACGAAGAAGAAGAAGAAAGGAAAGGGAGAGAGGGAAAAGGGTAGCCTGCCTCGGTTTTGAACCGACTGGCCTAGAAACACGACGGGTTGGGCCGGCGCAACAGCAAGCATGTCGTGACACCCACTAGCATTGCGACCATGTCGCGACTGCCTTGCCCAGTGCGACACCAAAAGCGGTCAAACCTCGAAGACCGGAAAAATCTAAACGCGATGGTCTACCAGGTCACGTCAATGATGTATGCACCTGACACCTGACAAGGCCGTTCAGACAGATAGGACAGCAGTCAGAATGTTCAGAACGAAGTCATGTCACCTTCAGACGCTGCGACAAGAATGCGATGCGCACCCTCATCGTGACCAGAACGCGACGGCTAGGTGTGCCGCGACCAAAAGCCTGTAGCGACAAGCTCCTCTGGCTTGACAATGTTGCAACCAGGTGTTCGTCACGACCCCGAGGACGGGCCAAGGGCCCGAGAGTGCCGGGTCTTACAGCCTTCCATTACTCCCTTTTATCTCATGTGGATCTAGTTCCTCGCCCTCATTTCCTTTATACAATGAAATTGGCTTTTCATATTCGTCTACTCCAGTATGAGCTGTCAACTCTACATCACCAACCAAGTCTACTTGAAAGAATTTGGCGTTGACCTCTTCAGGTGCCTGATCAGTCATGTCCAATTCATAATAAGAGAATAGTCTTGACCTAACTTTACAAACTGCCCACCAATCATTTTGTTCTTTGTTCGTAGGTGATGGATAGCCTGTATAGTACACTTGCTGGGCTTGTGTGGCTAAAATGAATAGCTCATAAGTATTCAATTTCGACTTATGTTTAAACCCGACAATCCCATGTGTTCTGTCATTTCGAATGAAATTTGGATTAAACCAATGACACTTGAACAAGAATGTAAGATTGTCTTGTCTTAGATATTACAACTGTAATTTCTCATCTACAATACCATAGTAGTCTTTTTATTCTAGGGCCTCCTTATTTTGCTGGAAGATCCTCAATAGAGTGGTGCCTGTTGACGGTAGAATTTCGGACATTGGTATACCCATGGTTTCCATGTGTAATTATATGTTCAAGATTGCTCCCATGCAGGATGAGCAACAAATTCTTCACAGCAATGGTTTTGCTCCCCTTGCTTCGCCTAAGCAGCTGAAATTCATTCGCTAGATCCCTCCTACTGTGCACTTTTCCTTAAATGTTGATGGGGCTTCTAAAGGTAACCCAGGTGTTTGTAGTGGTGGAGGGTGTATCCGTGACACTCATCGTAATGTCTTGGTGGCCTTTGCATATTTCTATGGGGTTGGAAATAGTCTTATCGTTGAAACTCGTGCGCTATGTGATGGTCTTCGCCTGGCAAAGTTCACAGGCTACAGTATTACTGCTATCTATTCTGATTCCCTATCTCTTGTCAACTCTCTCCGGCAAAACAGGTGTATCTCTTGGTACACTTACAGGTGGTGGCGAGATGTGAGAAATCTGTTGTATGATGACTATAGGACTATTTATCATGTTTTAAGGGAGTCTAACCAGGTGGCAGATCGGCTGGCCAACCATGCTCTTGATTCCATGTGAAATGAGATCTTTTGGGGCGCTCATAGTCTTCCTCACAATTGTAAGGGACTAATGGTTATTGACAAAACTGGTCTTATGAATGTTAGACTGGTCTAATGGGGGTATGCCTCCTTCATTTTGTATCATGTTATATTAACTCTATATTTTGGCCCAGGTGATCTCGCTGGTGGAGTGGGTCCATTCTCCCCCTCTGGGGGAGGGCGCACTCTCCCAATCTCAGACCCTAAGGACCATTGTAGCAACCTAGATTTTTCGAAAAATAAAAATTTAATAATATAAAAATAAAACTAATTAAATTAATTAGAAAATTAAATAAAGAGATTAGATAAAACCCATTAAATGAAAATAAGTAATGGGCTTTATTAAATGGACCCATTAGAAATTAGTGGGCTAAAATAGAGAGTTTTAAAAGGGGAATAATAGAAAAAATATCCAAAATTCGTAACTAAAATATTACTTAAATAAAAAGAGAGTATTTAATGCATTAAAATAAGTGATTTGAGTTGGATTTGGAATCCTAAACCTACCCCAATTGATTGGTCATGAAATCCCCTCTCTGTCAACCCAATTAGGAGATCTCTTACTTAAAAAGGAGAGAGGAAAATAAGAACTCGGAATTAAATGGGAATTAGACTTAAATTAGGAAAGGAATGGGGAGAAGCTTAATACTTATCTAAAACCCTCATGGCCGGCCCTAGCTCATGCCAAGAGGTTGCTGGACCAAGAGGAGAGGCCAAGAGGAGGAGAAATTGTGGGAGAAAGAATCTTTCAAGCTTCTTCCCGAGTTCTTCATCTTCAAACCCTAGAAGAAGAAAAACGTGAAAGGTAGGCATTCTCAAGAGCATAAACTATGAGAATTTACATGTAGATTTTTCCCATCATCATGAACAAAGCCCTAAAATTTCGTATTTTTCCTGCAACCCAGTCCTATGTTATGGATTTTCAAAGTTTTGCAACTTACATGACCCCGAACCCCCTTCATACCTCTTGATCTCCATGTTCCCTAAACCTCAAGCCTCGAAATTTTTATTGGAGGTTCTGAGGGTTGTTAGCTTTCTTTTGCCCCAAAAAGCCCTAATTTTAGTCCATCCTATCTTGAAATTTAAATCGCTCATCTCTACTATTCACTATATCATGTACTTCATGTTTGATGTGAATAAAGCATGTCGAAACCCTAACTATTGTCAAATTCCTATTTATTGTAAGTACTCATGCATGTCTAGATCAATATGCAAATGGTTTCATTATTTTTTTATCAATTGTACTATTTATTCCTATTTTCTAAAGACTCCTGTGTCAAATATGTTAAGTTTGGCCTGTAATCCAAAGTCCTGTCTGATTCCTGTCGGACTCAGGTGCAGGCCCTGAGAACGCGACGGCCCGATAGGCTGCATTCTGGGGTCTGGTCACAACAGATGGGCGCGTCACGTTCTGAATGCGATAGGCCGTGCCGTCGCGATCTATGTGCCTGACCTGACCGACCCGTCGCATTCCCTTTCTGCCTCTGTCGCGATCTCAGTGCCTGTCCTGAACAGCCTGTCGCGATCAGTGCAAGCCCTTGTCGCGATCTACCCTGAACCCGTCGTGACCCTTATTGGGGTGCGTCGCGTTCACCGGATTTTTACAGAAAAACCCCTGATTTGCAATGCTCTAATTACCTATTGTTCTTATACCCTTTAATCCCAGATATACTCGCGGGAATTTCACTTAATATAAATCGAACATTTATATGTGATTTAAAATGCATACACATGACTAATTTCCATCCATGATTTCATGACACGTGCACACACTTTGAACCATTCAAATATGGCTTAATTAGCATGAACATGTTACATAATTTATCTGGTAATTTATGTAATTAAATTGCCTCATGCTTAATTATACATGTGTACATTTTCTCGCGATGTTTTGGAACACCGATACCGACGCTCCACTGTTCTAGAATTCCTCTAGAACGTCGAGCACTTGTTCATATAATTACCCTCTTTCTTGACTTGGACGAACTCTCCATCAGATATTCCTTCTGTCGGACTAGTGAGTCTTTGTTCAAGGCCTCCGTAAGTCTCCTCTGTCTATGGATTCTCACATGGTCTACGAGCCGGTTGTATCCTAACACCTATTACACCCTTTAGGGATCAATACGATCCAAGCGGCCATTAGAAGTTCACTCTCGTCTTGAATCACGTCGGACCTCTGGACCTATGCTTAACATGTTCAGTGGAAGGGTCGTGAGTTCCACCTGACTACCAACACCAAGTGCGCGTGTTGTGCAACTATTACTATCGTCTGTTTATTAGACGTGTTACGTGCAATGTCCACTAGCTCTCATCTATACTCTATTCGCTCATCTATTCACGTTCTCTCTACTATCTCGTCTATTCATCTAGTGCTCTCATCTATTTCATTGGTACTCTATATTGACCATTGACTGATTGTCTAAAGATAAACAATATAACCAATGCTAGCGCAATGGGGCCCGAACTGGTCCTGGGGAGAGCGCCCGAAAGTGCCATTTGCCCATGGGAGTTAAATGATCAGGATGTCGGCATTACATCCAAGTGCCATACTATCTAGATTAATCTAATGACAAATGAAGTGCTATATTCTCTCGTTGTCTGTTGACAACAAAGTGCTATGCTATACTCGTTGTGCTATTGCTATACTTTGTGCTATTGTGCTATGGCCATCCTGCTATTCCCGACACTTGTGCTATTTTTGGAAAGTCTATACTTAGAAAGTATTGCTATTTCTATCATGCGCTATCCTGCAATCCTTTACCATATTTGACTTTCTCGTTCTATCATTAGTTACTCTGCCTTTAATGCATTAATTATTTAAAGCTTGCTTGAGCCTGAGATTTAAGTCCTACTCGGCGTTGTTCGCTTACCCTGCATTATTTGTCATTGTGTTCTCAGGTGAGACCGAGGATGAACTATACACTCAAGAGGACGAGAACGACCAGGAGTGACGTCACGAGTACCCTAGCGTCCTAAGAAATATGTTATAGTCTTAGATAGTCTTTTGTTTTATTTCAATGAAATTAGGCCCTATAGAATGACTATGATATTAGTGGTTGTAACTAGAGATTCAAAAGTTATTAATGAGAAGAATTATCTTTAGTAATATTCATTGTGCAATGGTTTGATGTCTAGTACTTGCTCTGTACCCGTTTACTTACAACTACCTCGCGTTCCGATATTCCGCGTCGGGGCGTGACAACAATCCTTTCGCCCAAAAAAAAAATACAATATCGTAGTAGTCATATTCATTTTCATTGTACGTACTTCCTTTAACACATACGTAGTTGTTCATGGTAGACTTACTCTGCCCATAGTCTCTTCTGTGAAATCTATACCCATTCACAACAAATCCAAGGTGGTTCTGTACGATTTTCGATGGGCCATAGGCTATCTGACTAACTCATTCATCAGTAATTAAACCTTGTTCAACCTACGTATAGAGAAGACTAGTTAAAAAGTGAACATAACTTATCTTTTGTACTCTTTGAGCATGTACACTTACTCATTTTCTTAGTCATAAGGCCAATGACTTCTCTTGTTCTTTTTCAACCTCATAATCACTGAGATGTGGATTTCTTTGAATTAATTCTGAATCAAATTGTCTGCAATATGATTGGAAAACTATCTTCAATAGCTATAAGGGAAAAAATGTTATATACATAATAAGTTGTGAGTGCAGGACTTACTCAACATAACACTCAAGCTCAGCACAATTTAAAAGAATATATATTTGTATGGCTCATAACTCTCTATCATCGAGCATGCAACTTAAAGAACATCCGAATGCAAGTCCAAGATGATTAAATATGGATAGTGGATTTGAACACGCAGATTCCCCTCCATCATCATTATGTGGAGGTTGAGTATGATGAGTTTGTATGTCTGTTTCAAAGTACATCAAAAAAAAGTTCGAAATTTCTTCCATAATGTGTGCCTCGGCAATAGAACTCTCCACTTTTGCTTAATTTTAGACTTTCATTTTGAGGTCATGCATACACCTACATCAACAACGTACAAGACAAATGGCAAACATATCATACATAGGGTGCAAGTTTAAGAAGAAAAATGTTAATATTCACATATACCTCTCAAATGGATACATCTATCTATATTGTACTGGCCCTCCCACTTTAGCTTCAAATGGTAGATGTATGCGCAAATGCTCCATTTGCATACGATAGTGACCACATTCTGTTCGATGGTTTGCACATGCTCAAGCTTGAGTTTTGACGGACACAGAATCATGAAAAGTCGACTCAACTTAGACAATGCTCCCTATAGAGGCTTCGATAACATGTCATGAAATGCAATGGGTAGCAACCTTTGCATGAACACATGGCAATCATGACTCTTCATTCCATATATTTTTCCCTCACTGACGTTGACACAACGAGCACTATTAGTCACATAACTGTCTCGAAATCTCAACTGTTTCAGCCACTGGCACACTTCCTTTACTTGTCCACCTCCAAGCACATAAACTGCTTTTGGTTTAATTGATTTCCCATTTACTTCAACAAGTTCTAACTCTGGACATTCATAAAGCATGGACAAGTCCAAACGTGCATTCCCGTTGTCCTTTGTTTTACCTTTTATGTCCATAACGATGTTGAACACATTATTAAAGACATTCTTCTCGATATGCATCACGTCTAGATTATGCCGCACAAGAAGAGTCGACCAATAAGGTAGCTCCTAGAAAATGCTTCTCTTCACCTAGTTGTGCTCCTTCCTAAAACTTGAAAGGTACCGTGTACTACCCATCAGTTGTGTGATATCTGGAAAATTTTTTACATGTGCTGCCATTTGATGACCGGACAACTTCTCAAATATAACTTCATCTCGTTCCATTTGTTCTTTAGGAATGCATCTTTTATCTTCTGAAAGGATGATCAGTTGCAAAAAACTAGCGATGACAATCAAACCAGCATGACTTCCCACCATGTTGAAGTACAAATGATTGATATTATCCATACAGTAAGGACATGCAAGCCTCCCATGTGTGCTCCAACTAGATAGCATTCCATATGTAGGAAAATCACTTATCATCCACATCAATGCTTCCCTCATGGTCAAATTTTGCTTTCTAGATGCATCATAATGTTGACCCCCTCAGTCCATAATAATTTCAATTCATCAATTAATGGTCTGAGATAGATGTCTATAATTTTTGTAGGACTTTTAGGACCAAGAATCAATAAAGACGGGAACAAATTTTCTAGCTTCATACACATGCTAGGAGGAAGGTTGTATGGTGTCATGAACACTGACCAACTGGAGTAAGAAGCCACTAAACCTCCAAATTGATTGAATCTATCAGTGCATAAATCAAGCCTCACATTACACGACTCTCTTGAGAAGATAGGATGAGCATGGTTGAAATGAGACCAAACTTCACCATCTACAGGATGACTCATAATATCCTCGTCATGACGTACTCTTTCTACGTGCCACCTCATATGTCGAGCTATCTTTGAGGACATATACATCCACTGCAGTCTGGGACGCGGATCCTATTGATGTTGACTGTCAAGCATAGGGCATACCGCTGAGATTCCACCGGTGCTAACTCAGATTCATGGAATTCAATGGCTAGATGCCGACTGGTGGGGGTCAAGACTGCACTGATCTGGTTCACTGGTAGATCTTCGTTCACTATTACTTTATGCGAATACTGCATGAGGGCTTCCTGATGTACCGACGACCTTTTGATCAACTCGATGATAAAAATTCTAGATGGTGTCTTGTCTAGATGCTTAAGCAAGTCATATTGAGTCCCTGGGATGGACTCCTCAGCTGGGGCTTCTTCTTCTTGAGGCAAGGGTGCCTGATCTTACTGCTGAGGAAATATCCGATTGAATATACGCCCACTCCGGAGCACCATTGTTTCCTCAGAGTCATCTCCCACTACAGTTGCCACGGCTAGCGGAATGGAAGATGGATGGGAGGTAGAAGGTTGGGTGGTGAACATTTGGTGCGGTAGTTGGATACCTGCCGCACTCGGGGGTGGAATGGGGGTATAGAGGAAGGGAGCTTGGGGATTATATGGGTAATGAGGGGCGTGGTTGGTGGTGTGCGGAGGAGAGGTGAGTTAGATGATGGTGTCTATGAGGAGGTGGTTGTAGGAGGTTGGCGTATGTGGGTGGTTGTGCGATGGTGGTATGGTAGCGGTATTGCATAGAAAGGAAGCTTGTGGGTTAGGGGGTGGTAGTGTTGTGGAGGTTACTGGAGGTTGGCAGATAAGTGGTGGGTTGGATGGTTGGCTAGAGGGTGTTGGACGGTTGGTGGAGGTTGTAGGGATGTATAGAAAAGAGGGTAGTGGGTTAAAGGGAGTGGGTGTACGGATGAAGGGGAGTAGGGAGAAGGAAGATTGGGAGGTGGAGGTGGTGGATACTTCCATGGGCAGGCCTGACGTACTCTCAGTGCAAGGAGACGTCTTGAGGGCATTCAGTTGCTGGTTCGGAGCCTAGTGCTCCAGGAGAGGGTTTTGAACAATGCCCATATTGGGCTGCTGCTGGGGTGCCTAGGGCTGCTACTGCTGCGTTGTTGTTGTTGCTACTGCAGTTGCTGTTGCTGCTGGTCATGCCTGGGCGGCCTTCTCGCCTTCATTTCTACAATATATTTTGTCATTTCCTCCCAGCCTATGCCATTGTCATTCAAGTCATAAATATAATATTTGAATTGAAAACATGCCTCAATGTGTGGCCTGCCCCCCTATGGAATGCACAATAACGGGAGGTATCAACATTGGGAGGCCATTGTAGCCATTTCTTCGGCAAAGTGAGTGCATTCGCGGCCATCAGAGCATTGAATATGTTAGGTAGGGTCTCTGGCAATGGAGGGTAGTGGGCTTTTCTTTGGCCAGGGGGCGCCTAGGCTGTTAAGGTTCATAGGTGCCTGGAGGGGGGACTTGGTTGTATTGTGGGGGAGGAGGAGGAGGTTGTTGTTGCTGGTATTGGGGAGGTGCAGGTTGGCGGTACTTAGGTTGCGGTGCCTAGCGATACTGAGGAGGTGGTGGAGGAGCTTGATGGTATTGGTTGGGAGGAGGAGCTAGTTGATATTGAGGTTGTTGGGGCTACTGAGGTTGCTGGGGTTGTTAAGGTGGTGCCCTAAATGTTGGAGGGTTGTTTGGCCTAAAGGCTGGTTGTTGTGGTTGTTGAGACTTGGAGTTGGTGTTAGGACGGTAGGTGGAGGGGCTGGGGTTGCCCATAGCACTCACCTGCTCATTTTGCATGACTCCCTCGGTCATGGGACTGCCAGTAGGGAGAGTGCCATTGCTCTTCTTGAATATCTGGGGCTTCGGCTCAAACATAGCCATAATTGGAGAGTCCTTTAGCTATGTCTTGATGTAGCGGACTCTCTCATATAATTCTTCCATGGTGGTTAACTTATTCATTGCCAAAATATGTCTGAATTGCGGCATAGCATTCGCCGTGATCATCTTGACTCGTTCCAGCTCAGACAGCGGGTCCCTCAGCCTCTCAGCCATCGCTCTCCATCTATCAGCATAGTGTAGGAAATCCTCTTCAACCTTCATTCTTTCGGCCATCAAATCAGTGATAGAAAAAGCAGGACCAACCGGATCCCTATAACTCTGCAAAAAAAAAAATTGTACCGCTTCAAAGTCCTCGGTATCTATGGGCTCCAAGGAATAGAACCACTCGAGGGCGGGCTCATCTAATGATCAGCAGAAGAGGAAAGCAAGGGCACGATTTTTGTTTTGCCAGAAAGATGATTCGTACATGAATTCTTTGATGTGTACGAATGGATTGCCGGTTCCATTGTAGCAGTGGTAGACCAACAGCTCGGAGGGGGGAAGATGGAAGACTGGCATAGAAGGTAGTGCCAGCTCAAACGAATCCTTGGGTGCAGACAACCTTTTCAGATCTTGTTCGAGACGAATCACCTTTTCAAGAAGTGCTTGGGTGAGTTGATCAGAGGAAGGTTTGGGAGGTACCCCGGAAGAATGGTGGTGGGGTATACTCACCTGAGTGGAGTGGTGTCAAGGAGGGGCGCCAGTGGGCACAGAAGTATGGGCAGGTGCCCGAGGGGTGTAGATGGGCCTTGCCACAGTAGGGCTTCTCCGAACAAGAGTAGGCCTCCCAACAAGGCTGTGGGGGTGAGAATGGTTGATGGAATTGGCCCGCGAGGGGGCAGGAGAGGCTCGGATCGTCGGGTCGCGAGCGGGCTCAGTGTAGAAAGCACCAGTGTTTGGGTGGAGAGCTTGGATGGGTTCGGGGATGGATTTCCCTTTTAAAGCGGCCTGAACCTCCTGGAGTTGAGAAGGTTGGAGGTTCTGTAGAAGGTCCACAAGCTGGGACAAATCAATTGAAGTGGAGGCATTTCCAGTAGTATGCCTCGGAGAAAGGTGAGGAGATTGTGAATCAACTGCATTGACATGCGAAGTGGATGGACCATCATGGGGTTGATTATGGATTTATGCAAATGGTGCAATGGAATCATATATTTCGTCATACACATCCTCTTGATAACCCATACCTTCATACTCAGCCATTTCGAGAGATTTGCCTGAACGAAGCAACATAAAAAAAACATGAACACACAAGTTGATTAGCAAGCAACTAGCAAACAACTAATCAAACAAGTTTGAGAGAAGATGTCAATAACTTTTAGTCAAACACTTAGGGATGCTTACATCCAATTGATTGTTACAACATGATTCAAAGTGAATTTTATTTGAAATGTATCACTCCAAATGGGTATGGGCCCATATAGGTAAGATGAGAACTTCGGGCTTACTAAGCAAACTCCCTCACAATATGGGTTCTCTAGCACAGGCCTCCAGTGTGGTACAACCTGCTCGGTCCACCGTGAGGGAATCCACGGGGTATAGAGATTTACGGAGGTCTTAGTAACAGTCGCCTAGTCCAATGAGATGGAATGCCCAAAGGAGAGGTCGCCCTTACCAGGAGAAGTGTTTGGATCCTAGTGTAAGGAGGGAAGGTGGTCCCTCAGCCGAAGTATGCCCTGCAAGCAATGCAAATAATGCAAGATGGCAGAAACCCCTGCTCACTGTGAACAGACAGTTGGTCGTGGATCTGACAGCTCACAGAAGCTGTAAGAGCCGCAATAGCTCCCTCCAATGTCTGTCACAGAATTGCGATAGGGTAAACTGCAGCACAACAGCACATATCACAATGTCTGAAAACGTCACGAATTAAAAAGCACCCGAGAGTTTATATCAAAGCAATAATCAGTAGAGCATGCTTTTTAGACAATTAATTGATGTAAATAGAAGTCAACTTAGGATGGTTTCTTCGGGTGAAAGTAAGTAAACAGGGAGGGGAGCAAGATGATGTTTTTTTTTTTAAATCAAGCTTTATGGAAATGTAGAGAAAGAACACTAACACAAAACTAGTAATGATGGTGGAAATCTCAAAGAGTACCGCGTGGGGTACGAAGGGAGGGACACATGTGGGTGTCGAAGGAGGGGCACATGTGGGTGCCAAAGGAGAGGTAACCGAAACTAAAGAAAAAGATGTCCCACTGTGATCACCAATTTGTGAATGTGCTTTTTCAAACACTCCCACAAAGAGTAATTAAAAAAAGATTTTTTTTAAATGAAAAAAAAAAGATATGAAGAGTAAAAGAGGGAAAAGAAGTGCGAGAGTGCACAAGATGGAGGTGTGATCGCCAGACACTCATGGGTGTCAAAGGAGATGCGTGAAGAGGAGACGCGGATCTACTTACCTTCACCCAATGATCACGGGAGCGTGGTGTGGGTTGACTTCTACTTCTTCTATTGGCCGGCCGGCGAAGAAGTCTTTAGTTCATCGATTACCTTGCAAAATGAGAAAGACACTAAACAAGTGAAATATTTTATTAGACTGCGACGTGCAGCACCAAATCAGATGAAATGAAAGAGAAACGTGATAGCATGGGCGTTAACACACCTCGTGGGAGTGGTGTTAAACCCCTAAATGTAGGTGTAGAGAAAAAGTGAAGTGTGTGTGTGAGAATGATGTGATGAATGCACTAAGTAATGAAGAAAAAATAAATGAAAGGACGGAGTGAAAAATGACGATGTGAGCCCACCGTTGGAATGGCCGGAGTGGAAGAAGAGAGCTCCTCCTGCCTCGCTCTGATGCAAGTGAGACAACGAAGCTCCAGACTCCAAAAACATGGCTTGAGTAGCTCGGAATGAAAGCTCTCCTTAGCTTGGAAGTCAAGTCTCCGGTGCGGCAGGGCTTTGCCATAGTGCTTGGGTTATGCTCAAAATAATGGCTTTAGGTGTCTTTTTATAGGGGAAAAATTCATAAATCACGTCGGACATAGTCGACGCCTATCTACGTGAATCACGTCTGACCAAAGCACCGTGTTTACCAAGATCGACTTGCTCCGATTAAGCCTTCCTAAACAACGATTATAGCAGGTCCAAGAATCGCGTCGGGGCAGACCGCCACATTTCAAACACTTTCGATTTCAACCGATTCTTTCCAAATATTATAAATGGAAATTTTGAATCGCGACGACCTGAGTGGCCGCGTATGTGAACATAATTGATCTTCTGAAGAGAATCGATCTCCATATGATGGAAGGTCAGAACGCGATGGGCCATGTGGACGCGATTCTAATTAGCAAGAAAATCTTTCCAAAAACAATTTTGAAATTTTCCATAATTCGAAAATGGAAACCATTAAATATCGACTTTGATAAACGTGATTCATTATGTGGTAAGCGCCAGAAAAGGAAGTATGATACGCGTCGGTTTTACCCACCACGGATAAGACATCCTAAAAGGCGTCCACTGTATCAGATGCAAATTACATGTGCTCAACTAACCCCTTTGGACCCCTTAGAAAAATTCCTAAAAATCCTAGAAAAATCTAGAAAAATAAGAAAATCACTCAAGAGGTTAATTGAAGAGAGCCACTTTGAGGTATTGTGGTATAACATGAAATGTTAAAATGGCGTGTCTACACCTAGGCCTATCACCTAGAGTTTAGGTATTTTTCCAGATTTTTATTTCGTGTCCCAGACCCCCAAATTCTGTGATTTTCCTGTGTTCGGTCTGCACTTTTTGCAGACAAGAGGTTGACGGCAACCTTATTGCCCCTAAGTTCCTGACTTAACGACAATCGATTGTGTCGTTAACCCACCTTGACGGCAAGCCCCTTGCCGTCAAGTTCATCTGGTTATACAGAATAGTGTTTTCAACCATGTGATGTGATTTATCGAGGGTTTGTGAAGGTATGCATATGTGATAAAAAATGTTTAGGTCAGATATGGTCTTTAGGTCAAACTATGAATTTCTGATCATGATTACCTATAATAAAATTTTTGTTATGGGAAATATACATGTTTTGACAGATCTAAATTCAGAATCAATAGATGTGATGTATAATATTGTTATAGAAAATTTTCATGAACTTAGGGTTACTATATACATGTTTTGAAACTATTAGATCTGACTGATTACAGTTATCATGTCTAATTGAAGTATCTTGTTAAATTGCATGAGATATTTGTTAAATGTAAAAAAATAGATATACTACCTTGAAAATTCTAAACAATTAACCATGTGATATATTCCATGTGTAGAGTTTATGGTTAAAATTGGGGACTTTTCTGATATCTGTAGTACTATTTTCAATTGTAAAGGCATTAAAAGCCATATTAAGCACGATTATTCAAGAAATAATATTTTCAGTGATTAGTAGCATGTTTAGGTACTATTATTAATGTTTTAATACTGTTCAACAGCCATGATAGGTTCTGTGATCCGAAATATATCTGTTTGAATGGTATGCATGTGAATAGACCAATAAGTGCATGTAAAATGATGTTAATCATGTGATTAATTGAGATAATGTGATTAAGTGAACATGTGCCGAATCGACACTGCGACCATAGAAGTCTATGGAGTCGTGCTGTAGAAAAGTCTCTATGGGAAGGTTCAATGTGTATGTGATATCTTGTGGGCATCAGGATGAAATCCTAGAGGTGGACATGTACCACTGGTTAGGGTGGAGAGGGCTTCTCCCAGTTCTGCGCAGTTATCAAGATTCGTCACTATAATGCCTAGGTGATGGGTATGTGTGTCCTTCTTTATGGTGGTTCGGACTATGTGTCACGGCAAGCAATGTGTAATAGGGTGTTTGGTTGTAGTTTTTTACCTCTTTTCTCTTTAAAATTTAAAAAAGAGAGAAGACACACACAAAGACACGTTTGGTAAGTAGTTTTTTTTAGAGAAGAATTTTTACCCTATGTAAATATCTCCCAAAAAAAAAAACAAGTAAGAACCTATTTTTATTTTGAAAACATACATCTTTCTCTCAACACCCCCCCTCCCCCGCCCCAACGACCCCCCACCCGCCGGACCCCCCCCCCCCCCGACACCATCCCCCTCCTCCTCCCCCCCCCACCCCCCACTACGCTTGCCTACCTCCTCCCCCTCCCCTCCCCCCCTGTGCTCCTCCCTCCTTCCCCCCCCCGCTCTACCGGCGCCCTGCCCACCCCCCCCCATGCGCTCCGCCCTCCTCCCCCACCCCCCCCCCGTCGGCACCCCCCCACTGGCCCACTGCGCTCCCCTCCCTCCTCCCCCTCCCTGCCCCTCCCGCCGGCACCCTTCGCCCGCCTACCCTTGCGTCCAATTTGCATCGCCCCTGCCCAGCGCCGAGCAACCTCCAACCGCGCTGCGAACCCCATCCGCCCCGCGCTCCACCTCCTACGTCTGAGGATGCCCTGCCCTCTCTAGGATCGCGCCACCTGCGTCAGCCCCGGTCCCTCACCTGCACTGCATCCGCCTTCTGCCGCCCCCGTGAGCGCCCATGGCCGCCCTGCCTCCATGAACCCCTATCCGCACCGGCCTTCGCGAACACACCCGCGCCCCAGGCTGCCTTGCGCTCGGCAACGACGCCCACACCTGCACCTGCCGTCGCACTGCGCCAGCACAAGCGCCATCGCCTGCGCTCCCCCCCCCCCCCCCCCCCCCCCCCCCCCACTGCGCTAGTGCCAGAGCCGCCTGCCTCTTTTTCTCCCAAACAACTAAGGACTATTTTTTTTAATTTTAAAATTTAAATTAAAATCGAACACATCATACATTTTTAGATAGAAATAGTTTTTTTTTAAGTTGCTCCGAAACACCCTAAAAAGATGTGAACTATGTGTGAATGTGCAATATTATCATGTGAAAGTGATGTGTAAACATGTGTTACAATGTGAAATAATGTGAAACCATGTAAGCATGTTATGTTTATGTCAAAACCGCTAGAAACATGTGTGAATATGTGTTATAAAAGCATGTGAAAAGAGTTAGACATCATGCTAGGTTTGCTAGTAATCATGTGTTTAGTTCCATGATCAAGTTATTTGGAAATATGTTATGAATGAGATGAAATTGATACCATGATTTAAGTTCAGCCACGTGGAGATAGCATGTTATGGATTATTCGTTGTATTTGTTTAAATATGTCATGAACCATGTGGTAAAATTTCTTTTACGTTAAATTGGATAGCATGAATGTGATATGTGTAGGGATGTGCTAATAGGTTTCTTGCTGAGTCTTTTATGAAGACTCATACTTGCTTTAACATACAGGTGAGGTAGGTGTTCCTATGATTGAGGAGGACATTGTGAGGAGCGACTCCAAGCGAGAGTAGTAGCAGAGCTTGTGGAAGATTATTGCTTAGATTGTACTTTCTTTTACTAGTATGTGGACAATAATGTTATATGGACTTGTTTAATTATGGACTTTGTTTACTTTCATTGCTACTATATAGACTGTGGAATGTGTTGTTGCCCAGCTAGCAAGCCCAGAGGGGGGGTGAATGGGATTCTTATTTTGATCACTTTAAAACCTGTCCAGAAAAACAATCACACAACACACTTCGATGACTGTTAGTGTTAGTAAAAAGAGGATAGCAAACACAAGGCAATAAAACACACGACACACAAAATTTATCCTGGTTCGGACCTCCTCTCCACAGGAGTCCTACGTCCAATCCCTGAGCAACAACTCAGGATTTCACTACCTAAGGGTACAGTCCCCATCAAGGACACTTACACACCCAGCCACAGCTGGTCTTCTCTTCACAACCCGAAGAGGAAATACAACACCCTGGATCCCACCAGGTCTTCCTTCTACACGAAGGGAAACAAACACCCTGGAACCCACCAGGTCTTCCTTCAACACGAAGGGAAAGAACACATGAATGTATTCAAGAGATGATACGCCCCTAGATCAAGCTTAAGGACCAACGCTCGATCTGAAGCAATGACTGAGAGGGAAAGTTCTACGATGAGGAACACTATCAGTTTACAGAAGCTCTCAAGACTAACACAATGAATGCAGAGAGCTAAGAGCTAGACAATCAAAGGAGTGAGGCTTCGCTCTTTCAGATGCTCGCAGAAAAGCTTGTAAATGATTGTCGTAAAATTGTTCTGTCTTTCTGGAGCTTCAGTCTTCTATATATGACTTCCATTTGAAATTTGAACGTTGAAGTGTCCGTTATCTCTAAGCTTTTGTTTACGTTAGATGGCATGTCACTGTAGAGCTTCTTGTTCAACCGTCTTTAGCTTTCCATGCACGCAACAAGAGAGAGGATCTTCTTTGATGTCTGTTATCTTTCATATTGTCCAACGTTGTATTGAGGTGTGCTGTCAGAGACCTGCACGCATTAAATGCTAAAACAGTAGACAGCTAGGCTGTCTCTTGTTGTCAGTCAACATTAGAATGATTTTATATCAAAATAGAAATTCCATTCTGTTCTTCTAAAAAGATGTTTACAATTTAAGCATGGAAATAGAAGATATCGTTTGCATGCAGTGCAGTTATATGATCAGTCATAATAAATGCATGGATGTGAGAGAAAAGCGAGGGAAGACTTTGACTTTTCAAACTATCTCAGAATAGGTTTGAATATCAAGTCGTTATACACCATGAAATAGATATGATCATGACTTATGAAATCGATGTAAAGATGAGTTGTTGTTCATATGAATCGTTATACGTTCATAAACAAGTCGATGTACACACAAATCGTTATGCATTAATAACCGAATCGCTGTAGAGACAAATCGTTATGATACTATCAACAAATCGTTACGAGCAAATCGTTGTTTCACTTATCGAGTCGATATAGTGAACAAATCGTTGTTTAATGTATCGAATCGTTACTGCGACCAAGTCGTTGTGTAACTTATCGAATCGTTATGAAACTTAATGTGTTGTTGTGAAACCGAAATCGTTGCGAGAGCAAATCATTGTTCTCACTTATCAAATCAATGCGACGACCAAATCGTTATGAACCAAGTCGTTGTGAGAGCAAATCGTTGTTCTCACTTATCAAATCAATGCGACGACCAAATCATTATGAACCAAGTTGTTGTGAGAGTAAATCATTGTTCTCACTTATCAAATCGATGCGATAATCAAATCGTTATGAACCAAGTCGATGTGATCTCTTAGCGAATCATTATGAGAGATAAATCGTTGTGATCTCTTAGCGAATCATTATGAGATAGACTTCAATAGAATAGCGATGACTTATGAAATCGTTATAAAACCAAAATCGATGTGAATGAGGAAATCGTTATGATTCTAAGGAAATCGTTATAACAACTAGATAGTCGATGTATACTTAGAAAATTATATGCTTCGAACTGTAAATGCTGGTATGAAGAATACTTACCCGTTTAGCTTGATTTTCTTTGTTAGATTTCCTGTGCTCAAATCTTATAGAAAATATGTTAGAAATGCACATTGACTTAGTTTTGTTAATCACCAAAATAGATATTTAATCCATTTAAATTACATGGGGAAAATTTGATCATCATGTGTGTGATGATGATAGAAAAAGAATATCTTTAATTTCTGTTGTACTTTATGTTGTTATTTATGTACATCTCTATCTACTGTGTTGTGTTGGGTACATTGACAGATGTGCAGAATTGCCTATTATGGTAATCTAGAAGGGGGGTTGAATAGATTACTATCAATTTAAAGCACTATGACCTTCTTTTTAATGGAGACACAAACTTTTCGATATTCTGAACAGAGTTAGAATCGAACCAAGATGTGTATTAATTGTAAGTAGAAAGAACAGTAATTTATCTAGCATGTGAAAGACCAACGTGCCTACCAATCATCTAACGTAAAATGTTCAAACCACAAACACGATGATTTAAGGTGGTTCAGAGTACACAACATGTGTATCCTACGTCCACCGTCCACACACACACACAGAAACAACTGCTTATGAGTGAGTTCCACACTACAACTCATACACACACATGTTGTATGATGTGAACACACAATCAGAACAACATAAGCCACGTGACTCAAGCACAAGGAACACTTGAATCACAACCACACACACAGGAGTATGAGAAAATAAGAAAAAACAGGAGTTCTGAGTTGAAAGAACAAATCCAGATGATGAACTCTTATCGTTGGTCGTCCAGAAGAACTCCAAGCTTCGCTTAGATGTAGATCAACTGATGGAGAAGCTTGAGTCGTGGACAAACCGGCTTCAACTCCACTAAGAAGATGTTTCTTCTTCGTTCTGGACAGAGACTTGAAGTAGAGCAGCAAGGAGAAGCTCTCTCTTGGTTTTTTTATTAGGGTTTGGTATGGTGGCTTCTCTCTAATACCTTCTTATGTTCCTTATATAAGGGTGTCCATGTTAGGAGAGACGTGGTAGAAGGAAACACCCATATAGGAAACATATCCAAATCTCGGAACTGAGGTCTTCTCTTCGTATGTTGACAGTACCCTATGCATCTATCGACAGACGCTAATAGTTTAGAACACTTGTCTTCCGGGAATCAGTTCCCTGTGTATATCTGTCGACAGGCTATCTGGGTCTATCGACAGGTACACCTGTTCTGAAGTTAGTTCTGAGTTGCCTGTGCTTGGCTGTCGAAAGGGCCTTGCAGATCTGTCGACATGCACTTGTTTAACTTGAGTTTCTTGAGATTTTACTCTGGAATTTGGTAGATTGTTTTGCATACATTCACACCTACATTTAAGAACATTGTTAGTGAGATATAATGGACAATTAGACAATGCTTGAGTTTGTCACTTTCATCATGTTGTTCATATTCACATAACATCAATTTGCATTGTTCATCATCAAAAACATAACACATGTAAACCCAACATTCTCCCCCTTTTTGATGATGACAAAATGTTCAATTTATGCATATTGTTGTTTCTCCCCCTTTTGGCAACATCCAAAAAAACACATTATGCACACATGAATATAAAGTGGCAAAGAACTGTGAATTGCATTAATTGAGCATTCAGTACACACAGTTACAAAAGTTGTGCATGACATGACAAAAGGAAATGTAAAAGAAGAGGATAACATGACTGTTAAGCAATCTACAACATCAGTGACAAGACCCTGACCAAAGTGAACAATTCACTAGGTAGTGAACACCTAGACTCTCTAAACATCATCATGCCCGGGTGGTGCCGAGGCCTGACGAAGCTCGTGAAGCTCTGGGGAGAGTATGGTAAGCCTTATCTAAAGTTGGACTTGGGTATCAGCCAGTGCTTCCAAGCTGGTATCAACATGATCCAATCGAGCATTTAGATGTTCGCAACCAGTGGTCATCTGGAGCTGCATTTGTGCCATTTGAGCAGAGATGAAATCTCGAAGAGAGGGCTCATCAGGTGCTTGGTCATCAGCAGCAACATCAACTTCATCTCCCTGAGCATCCGTTGGCTCGGACTGGGAGTCTTCATCAGCATCATCTTGATTAGATTCATCTTCATCAGCTGCCTGCTCCTTACCCTTGAGTTCCCTTGTGACAACCCCATCAAGCAGCTTATAGCCCATCCGATGGGTAGCATGAGATCAAAGGCATTGCGAGATTTGAGGGTGACAAGCTCACTATCAGGAATATGGATCCCAATGAAGAGAAGAAGGGAAGTGATTGGGCAAGCATATGGCATTAATCTCCTGGGGTTGTAGAAGCATTGAGAGATCAGGTGAAGCATGATTTCGGGCAAGTTGATTTGTTCACAGTTGAGGAAGAAGAAAAAGAGAGATTTATGAACCTCAGTGACGAGTTCCCGACTGCCATGCTTTGGAGCAATCAGGGTGGTGAAGATATGATGGATCATTCTATTCAGTGGGGAAAATGAGTTGGCATTCAATTTGGCAATTTTCTTAGTTGCATCATAAGGTTGGAGGGTGATGAGATGATAGTATTCAGATGCAGAAGGGTGGCTGAGAATCACATCAGCCCCAGAGTTAGGAATTTGAAGTGCAGTGCTGATGAGGTTGGAGGTAAGCTTAAAAGAAGTACCTTTGACAAAGGTGTAGAGATCCCCATCCCTAGACAGGCCAAGATTGTTGAAAAACTTTGTGACGACAGTAGGAGAGTAGTTCATGTGAGCATAGATAAATACCGTCCAGCCCTGGGTGTCAAAGAGCGGTAGGAGATTGGGGAACATGTCTCCCAAAGAAGGAAAATCAACATAGCGGGGCTTAACGAATTTGCTGAAGGTTCCCGAACCATGGTGAGTTGCAAACCTTGGGGAATGACAAGCTCAGGCAGCCGATCATCACGATGCTTGGTCCGGCGCTTAGAAGAAGCCCGGGAGCCTCCACTAGCTTCGTGGGAAGCGGGACGATGACGATAGGCAAGAAGTTTGCCCTTAGGAGCCATGAGAAGGACAAGGGTGGAGCATGTTGGACCGAGCCCCTTACCATTGCACCAAAAGCTCGAGCTGCTAGTGAAGGCGGTAGCCAAATCTTTAAGGCAGAAGCGCAAAGCACCACGTCAACGCTGTGGTCGGCATGAGGGGCTTTGCATAAGGTTTTACCCCTGTGGCGGGTTGGGTTGCCAGCCCCGATGTCACTATGCTGCCCCATAACAGCATAGTGGCATCGATTCCCTAAGGGAGTCGATGGCAGTTAACCAACAAACTCCCCCCCAGCGGCACCCGGCAGAATCGAACCCGCAACCTCGCTCTGATACCACTTGTTGGACCGAGCCCCTTATCGTTGCACCAAAAGCTCGAGCTGGTAGTGAAGGCGGTAGCCAAATCTTTAAGGCGGAAGAGCAAAGCACCATGTCAACGCTGTGGTCGGCATGAGGGGCTTCGCAAACGGTTTTACCCCTGCGGCGGGTTGGGTTGCCAGCCCCGATGTCACTATGCTGCTCAATAACAGCATAGTGGCAGCGATTCCCTAAGGGAGAACATTCAAAGAAGATCCAACGATCTTAGAGCAAGGATCCATGGCAGCTCAAGGATATGCTGAATGTCAATCAGTCACCAGACCTCCATTTTTTGATGGAGAGGATTACCAATATTGCAAGATGCGAATGGAATGCTTCATTCGAGGCACAGACTTTGATCTGTGGCAGGTAATAGAGGTAGGTGACTATGTTATTGTTCTTACTGAAGGCACTACTACCCTTACACTGCTGATAAAAGTAAACTATCTCTAAATTTTAAAGCAAAAAATTATTTATGTTGTGCTTTGTCTAAAAAGGAATTCAGTAGAGTATCTGCATGCAAATCTGCTAAAGAAAATTGGGATAAACTGCAAATAACTTATGAAGGAATGGATAAAGTGAAACAAACTAGAATAGATATTCTTGTTTCACAATACGAACAATTTAAAATGCTTCCAAACGAAAACATTACTCAGATGTATAATAGATTTTCAAGCATAGTAGTTGGTTTAAGCTCTCTTGGTAAAACTCTTTCTAATGAGGAAACTGTTAGAAAGATACTTAGGTCTTTAACTATTTCATGGACACCTAAAGTAACTGCTATTGAAGAGGCTCATGATTTAACCAAATTGTCAATTGAAAATTTAATAGGTTCTCTCATGGCACATGAAATAAATATGGAGCGGTTATCTGAAAGCTCATCTAAAAAGAAATGTACTAATGCTCTTAAAGTTATAGCTGCTCCTTCTTCTTCTAGTTCTCAAGATGCAGATTCTGAAGATAGTAATGTGGATGAAGTATTATCCAAGCTTCAGAAGCTTTTAAAGAAGAAGAAAAATGGATCAAGGAGGATTCAAAGAAAGGAGAAAAAGGAGAAAGAACCAGTCTGCTATGAATGCAGAAAACCTGGACATCTGAGACCAGATTGTCCAAAGCTCAAGAAGATTGGTCAAACCGAGAAGCCCAAGAAGCAGCACAAGAAATTTAAAAGAAAAGTTATGGCAGCTGCTTGGGAAAATGATGAGGTCACAAGCTCAGAATCGGAAAAAGAGCAGGTAAGTCTAGCTCTCATGGTAGGACTAGGTGAGGTAAATTCTAACTCATTTTTTAATTCATGCATAAATTCAGGGTCAGAATCTGAAGACTTGGAAGAAGTCTTTAATGAACTTTATGATAAACACAAGGTTGTTGTAAAAGAATTGAAAAATATCAAGAACAACCTTACTTGTTTAGAAAATACTAATTCCGATCTTAAATCAGAAATAGAACAATTAGAAGAACAATTGAAAGAATGTAAAGGTAATAATCATCTCTTAAATGAAGATTTGAAAAGCAAGAATAATGAGAAGTTAAAGTTAGAAGAAAAATTAAAAACTCTAACTGAAGAAAATCTGTATTTAAAAGAATCAGTTAGAAAATTAACTAAAGGAAAAATATCTTTAACTCTATGCTTAAAAGGGTCAAAATCTGGAAATAATAAACAAGGGCTTGGATACATACCCCCAGAAAAGGAAAAACAGGCCACAATTCCAAGTAAATATCCTTTACCAAAATTTGTAAAAGAAACCAAGACACCTCAGAAAAAGAAACCTGAAATATCCAAGGTGCATAAAAAAAAAAGGTTTTTAAAAGTTTGTTCAAATCAATGGCAATCAAAACTGCAAAATAAACTATATTCATTGTTGCTCTCATTGTAATAAATTAGGACACAATATAAATACCTGCACAACAAGGAACTTAGTTTGGATTCCTAAAGATCATCTTCATGCATCTAACCATTAAGGACCCAAAAGGAATTGGGTACCTACCTTTGAGTAATTTATTTGCAGGTTAGCCTTGGAGCATCAAAGATCAAGGATGCTCAAGGATAAATGCAGGCAATAATTCTGAAGACTTGACAAACAACATGTCAAAGCTCAAGAGCAACAAGATCTGAATTGCCTCACATTAAGGGGGAGTCTCATGCTCAGGGGGAGCCTACACTAAGGGGGAGTCATTCATTAAATGTCTATTATTGTTGAACCCCTCGATGGTAAGAATTTTTTTTAAGGGGAAAGAATGCATGGTAAGATCCTTCCTTTTTGGTTAGTGACAAAAAGGGGGAGAATTTGTATCTTCTATAAATTTTCTGCATTCTCTATGCTTCATATAATTGTGTCAGAAAATTCACATAAATTTTGTCATCACCAAAAAGGGGGAGATTGTTGAACCACTCTTTATTACCTTCATATTTTGGTGCTAACAAAATTTATGATGTAACTTAAATTGAATATTTTGTTTCACCTGTGTCGCCTCAATCTCATAGCAAAATGCTGAGTCTCACATTGATGCAATATTGGCGCACTAAAATGATAAAATCGATGTCTAATCTATATACATCGATTTCAGTTCAAGTGCCAAAATTAATAAGGGCTACAACGATTTGGTTTTAATTGATTTTATAAAGCGCTATAACGATTCGTTTAGTTGCTACAACGATTTCTTAAGTGGCCTGAACGATTTGTTAAGAAATCGATCTCACAACGATTTCTTAAGTGGCCATAACGATTTGTTAAGAAATCGATCTCAGAACGATTTCTTAAGTGGCCTTAACGATTTTTTAAGAAATCGATCTCACAACGATTTCTTAAGTGGCCATAATGATTTGTTAAGAAATCGATCTCAGAACGATTCGCTAAGTGGCCATAACGATTTGTTAAGAAATCGATCTCACAACGATTTCCTAAGTGGCCATAACGATTTGTTAAGAAATCGATCTCAGAACGATTCCTTTTATAGCCACAACGATTTGCCCTCATATCAATTTCGTTCTCATAACGATTTGATAAGTTTCACATCGATTTGGGTCTCTTAACGATTTCATAAGTGATCACGTCGACTTCTTTATTGATCATAACGATTTGCTTCTCACATCGATTTGCTTTCACTTAAACATCGATTTTGTCCAAACATCGACTTCATGTAAACATCGATTTCCTTTATATTTAGATGTTTTAAATATGTTTGGTGCCTAATGAAAAGTCAAAATATCTTCTGATAGATAAGCTGCATGCTTGTTTCAGAGCTTTGTCAGAAATGATCTTTGACCTATCAGTTTAGCATGTTAAGAGAAATACAGCAGTGTGCACTGTTATCATGTAAACACTATTTTGTGCTAACACACTGCTCCATGCTCACAGATCTCAAAGACCCCCAAAGGTTGTTAAGACAAATGAAGAGCAACGGCTAGAACTCCAACGGATCTCTTCAACGGATCCATTCAAAAGCTATTCATATAAAAGATGAAGCATGCTGAAGAAAAGATGTGAGCCTTCCTGAAGATCATTCAAGGAGTGTACAACCAATGAGAAACCTCACACCACATACACTCAAAGGAAAGAGAGAAAGAGCCTGAGCCAAGAAAAAGCATTCAAGCAGCTGAAGCTCACAAGCATTCAAGCCCCTTCTCCTTTCTCCATTCTCCTTGCGCTTATTGTAATTCTTGGGGAGAGTTCTTGCTGAGAATTCCTGGGTAGAGGCCATTCTTGTAGAACTCTCAGCATTGATCTTTCTCTTATAAGAAAGACATCTTGTCCAGCTGTAGGACTGTATACAGTGTAGAACCTAGGTAGAGGTTAGTGTCTAGCAGAACCTTGTTGGGGTTTGTACCAACAGAACCTAGTTGGGGTTTAAGTCTAGTAGAACCACACTGGGTTTGTACCAAGAGGTTTGCTTCTGAACCTGTAAAAGAAGTGGGCTGCCTCTTGCCCGGAAAGAGAAGAAGACCTGGTGGGTATCCAGTGTTGTAGTGTCCTTGAGGGGACTGTACCTTCGGTTAGTGAAATCCCAAGATATTGCTTGGGGACTGGACGTAGGACTCCTATGGAGAGGAGGTCCGAACCAGGATAAATCTCCTGTGTCTTTTGTGTGATTGCTTATTTGCTTCCGCACTGCTACTCTTCAACACACTAACACTAACCAACTTTCAAGTGTTAATTTCTTTGTGTGCTTAAGTTTCTATTTCAGATTTCAGAAAACCTATTCACCCGTCTCTAGGTTAGTTTGTTGTCGAACCATAAAGGGCCAACAGAGTAGAGAAGGGCTCTGAAAGAAGATGATGAGGAGGAAGGAAGAACATGAGGGCCAAAAGCTTGGCTGCGCCCTGGAGAGAAGGGTTTCATGGGAGAAGGAAAAGGAGGGGTGTTTTGGTGGTGGGAAGGAAGGAAAGGCGTGGGTTCCCTTTAAAGAAGTTGGGAAGTGTTTGAAATGGAACGGGGCCCACAAAATCCAGCCGAACGGCGTGCCCTTGGGTTTCCAGAAAGCCCAGGCCGCCGTTGTCGATAGATGAAGATGGATCTGTCGACAGGGAACTCAAGAACTGTGCCAGATTGGTATTTTGTCATAAATTTTGTGCAATGAGCATCCAAGTGTAGATAAGGTGTAAAATAGGTAGACACACATTTTAAAACTATCATATCCACTAATATTAAGACAAGTTAAAATCTTCAATGGTTCAAACATAATACTCTAGGAGTCTCAAGTTGGAACATTAAGAAGACATTGCACCAAAACTTATGAAAATAAGATAACCCCTTTGAATAAAAACCATTGAGAAAAACATAGTTCTTAGTGTGGGATGATCATATGGTTTATGAAAAGATGTCTACAATCGCAGGTAACCATAAACATCAAAGAACCTGTGATTAATCAACATTTGGAGGCTTCACACTATTTCAACTTTGAATTGTTCCGTGGGAAATGAGTGGAAGTGGTAATTAGGATCACTGACACCTTTGACGTGAGGATAGACATGAGGAATGCCCGTACCCCAGTTACTCAGTGGAAGTGACCATCAGACCATTTTATAGAGATAATGAGTAAGCTTTTTGACGCGAAGACAACTTTTTTTTGATGCCTATGTTCCTGGTTACTCAGCACAACATAACATTGCTCTGGCTTTTTCCCGTGATTATTTTTGGTATACATTTTTATGGTTAGAAATAGGTAGCTTTTCTCCATTTTTGTTTTTTTCTTTTGCTAAAATTGAAAATCAAGGTCAGGAGTATTTATTGTTAACATACATTGCAAGACATAAAATTTAATGACCATAGGACCTATCAAGGCACTTGCGAATAATGTTTGTCCTAAAGGGAGTTATTCAAGTGAGTTGGGTTAGACCCATTAGTTTTGTCCAATGTACTCCAAATGATACAACCTAGACTTATACAAGAAGTATGTCAAAATCATTGTGATTGACACAATATCTTTAATATTATGAGGAGATGAACGAGTAAACATACGTAAATACCCAAGTTGCACCTTTCATGAAAGGGATGAGCATGCTCATAAAGGTTGTTGAGAAATGACAAGGAAGTGCTTGTGAAATATGTATCTGTCGACAGCTAGTGGGAGCCTGTCGACAGATGTACACAGCTGGAGATTTCTGGTTCAGACCAACATGGATGTCGACAGATGGATGTTGGCTGTCGACAGATTGACACAACAGAAGAAATTGAGTTCGGGGAGATCAAAGACTGTGCCTAGCTGTCGACAGATAGGTTTGAGTCTATCGACAGATAGGTTTGAGTTTTAAATCAGGGTTCTATCGAGGCATGGCTGTCGATAGGATGGATTAGGCTGTCGACAGGAAACATGTACAAATTGGATTTAAGGCTAGGATGAGAGAAAAGAAATGGAACTCCATGCTAGGGAAATTTAAGAATGTGAAAATGATGATTTTCCCTCAAGAATTCATTCATCTAACCTGAACTTGCTCCCCCATAGTGTGTGCATGCGTAGACTCAACATTCAAGCAGTTCAAATCAAGTTTTCACATGTATAACAAGCATTTGCACATGAGTTCATGATAAAGTACATACCATCACAAAGATCCATTTATTTGCAAAAAAAAATGTTCAAGGTGTAAAGAACCCATAGACCTCTTTTGAAGTAAATGACCTTTAGATGCAACTGACTATGGATACGTGGCGGAGAATGTTTTCTCACGCATAATGATAATTTCCAAACAAGCATGACTTGTTCTTCCACATTTCACCATTTGATATTCCCATAGTCATTACACACAAAGAGCATATACCTCAAAATGCGGTATGGGTTTCATTACATTTTGCACAACCCCAATTCTCTTCTCAATGTAGTGAACCTATCTTCAGACAAGGGTTTTGTGAAAATGTCAGCCAATTACTTTTCTGTGGGTATGAAGTTAAGCTCCAAGGATTTGTTGGCTACTTCATCTCCCAAAAAGTGGTGTCGAATTTTCTATATGTTTGGTCCATGAGTGTTGGACAGGGTTCTTTGAGAGATTGAGGCACTATGTTTGTCACATAGGATAGGTGTGCATCCAATATCAATGTTGTAGTCACATAGTTGACTTTTGATCCACACACTTGAGCCGCACAACTCCCTGCAGCAACATATTCTACCTCTGCAGTGGAGAGTGCAACCGAGTGTTGCTTCTTGAATGCCCACGAACCATACAACCACCAAGAAATTGGCAGTACCCACTAGTGCTTTTTCTGTCAATTTTACATTCAGCATAGTCAGCATCAGATATGATATCAAGGTGAAGCTACTACCTACTGGATACCAAAGCCCCAATTATACGTACCTGAGAGATATCTAAAAATTCTTTTTACTGCAACCAAATGGCTTTCCTTTGGACTAGATTGGTATCTAGCAAAAGGCAAACACGGAATTGTATGTCCGGTCTACTTGAAGTAAGGTAAAGGAGTGAGCCAATCATACCTCGAATTGCTTTGCATCTACCGGTTTACCTTTCTCATCATTTTCCAATTTTATGCTTGTGTCATCGGTGTTGAAGCAGGCTTGGCTTGTTTAAACTGAAAACGTTTCAAAAGCTCCTTGACATATTTTCTTGACTGATGAAAAACCCATCTTCATACTGTTTGACCTGCAAACCATGAAAGAATTGAAGCTCCCCCATAAACTCATCTCAATTCACTGTGCATGTGTTTTGAGAACTCTTCACACAGTGATGGGTTAGTGGAACCAAAAAAAGTCGTCCACATAAACATGCACAACAATAATGTGATTGCGAACTTTCTTAGTGAAAAGGTTTGGTCCACTTTACCTCTGAGTAGTTTTTACTCCCTAAAATTGCTTAGTCTGTCGTACCAAGCTCGGGTGCCTGTTTCAAACCATAAAGAGCTTTGTGCAATTTATAAACATGGTTAGGTTTTGCATTGTCCTCAAACCAGGTGGTTGGGAAACATAGACTTCTTCTTTGATGTAGCCATTCAAGAAAGCATTTTAACATCCATTTGAAAAAGTTTAAACTTGTTTGAACACGCATATGCTAACAAGATCCTTACTGCTTCAAGCCTAGCTACAGGTGCGAAAGATTCTTCAAAATCTATCCCAAATTCTTGGTTATATCCTTTTGCTACCAGTCTAGCTTTGTTTCTCACCACTTTACCCTCTTCATTTAGTTTATTCCTAAACACCCATTTGTGCCAATGACAGAAATTTTAGGGGTTCTTGGAGCTAAACTCCAGACATTATTTCTTTGAAACTGACCAAGTTCCTCATGCATAGCATCAATCCATGATTTTCTTTTAAAGCCTCTTCAACATTTTTTGGTTCCACTTGAGATACCAATGCTAATGATCCTGTTCAACTATTTGTCTAACTTGAGACCTAGTTTGAACGTTATCATTTATATTTCCTATCACATTATCAAGTGGGTGATCTTTGGAATACCTCACATTTGTGATTGTTGAAGGACCCGATGGATCTTGTGCTTGAGGAGTTGATCTTGTGTAACATGTTCTGGGGGTGTAAGGCCCTATAATTTTACTCTCTTGTATAGGTGTTTGCTTATAGAAATAGATGTTTGTGTGTATAGATATGTATATGTGTATGTAAATAAACTAATTGATAGATTGATGTAAATTTAGACATGTATACCTATGGTATTATATATATATATATTACATTGCATAGATAGTACTAATTTTGAAGTGTACAATGTATAGTTTATATTTGTATGGTGTAATATGATTTTTCTGTAGTTTTAAGTTCTGTGCAGACGACCTATTGGCGTCAACATGAATTGACGTTAATGGTTAGTCAGCGGCCACATCGATGGACACCAACTCCATATTGGCGGCCAGTGATGTTGACATTAGTCTCCCAGATCTGTTGCGACTTCAGATCCGGAAACGCCCCCGAAATTGTTGCCTCTTGTTTTGGTAACTGACCCCAACGTTAAGAAACCCTACCCAAGCGCGTCCCTGAAACCCTATCCTATAAAACACACCCCCAACAACGGATTAAGTCCCTTTTGCTCTCTTGATAAAAACCTAACTTTCATGTGCGAAACTGATCTTTGGACACGTGGATCCGGCGATTGGAGGCTTCATCCGACGTTCTTCTTCGATTGGGAGGAAGTCTAGACATCGAGGATCATCTTCCTAACTCTGGTGTTCTTCAAAGATCAACACAGAAGCCGGATCGAGGAGGAATTGAAGGCTCTTTGGCTCTGGCCGAAGAGGGATTCTTCAACCTAAAACCCCATTTGTAGATTTTTCTGAAGGCAAGTAAGCCATTCACGTTATCCCTACATGCGTCTAGTAGGTCCTAGGCAATTTTTTCCGATTTTTAATCGTGTCCTGAACCCCCTTTTCTATCAATTTGGCGTTCAGTATGTGTTTTGCACAGACAGGACATAACAGCAAGCTTTGCTGCCGTTAAGATCTGAAGTTGACGACGACCTTTGTTGTCGTTAACATGGTAGGCGGCCACCACTGTGCCGCCAAGTTCTTCAGACAGTGACAATGTGCCTGTTTGCCTATAAATGAACTATTTTCCAGATATCTACGCATGAGGATATATGGTAAAAATTATTCTATGTAAATATCTATGGTAGATCATGACAGGAATTATGGTGAATTTTGTTCACTATAATGATTATTTAATTTATCTGCATTGTGGTATTGAACATTTTTTATCCTATTAATTATTTTTGCATGGTTCTGTGTTGAATTGTGAAGAAAGAAATTTCATGTAACATTTGATATGTGTGAGATCATCCTATAAAAAATGGGTAAATTTCTAACAACTGTGTTAATTATTAAATTTTCTGGAGTATAAAACATTGACCGTGTTTTCCTATTTAAATTACAATAAAAAGTGGTGATGCGATTAATTCCTATAAAATTTGTATGAGTTCATGACTATTAGATACAGGAGATAGGATGGTCATTGTAGTTTAACACTGTGAATCATATAAATATGATTATTTGACAAGTTATGTGATATATTGCTCAAATTTTCATAAATAGTGTGTATTTCTGAAAAATATGATAATTAACCTGTACCTAATCTGCAGTTAAAATTTCGTGCTGATGGATGACAGTAGATATACATTTGGTTTTTCATGATAATGATCAATCAAAAACATGTTTAATATAATTAGTGATCAACTAGATAATTACAAGATGATTAGGATTAGTGTATAATCGTTTAACGTTGTTAACAGTAGTACCATGCTATGTAATCTGAACCATGTACATGTGTGTGAATATGAAATAGTATATTAAACGGTGTGTAATTTAAGTGTGTTTAAATGGAAAATGTGTAACTATGCCAGTGGTTGACACTGCTACCTTAGAGGGCTGAGGAACTATACCATAGTAAAGTCCCTATGGGAAGGTTCATATGTGTGTGATGTCCCACGGGCATTGGTATAAATCCTGGAGGCGGACAAGTACCGTGGTCAGGGTGGAGAGGGTGCTCCCAGTTCTGCGCAGTAACTAAGATTTATCACTGAAATACTAGGTGATAGATATGTATGTGATGTGATAGTGTGGTGTCCTTCTAGAGGTGGTTTGGATTACGTGTCACGGCATCCAATGAGAATAATATGAATCGTGTATGTGAATTGTGAACATTGTATAAAGTGTAAAGAAGCATGTGAATATGCAAATAATGTGAGAGCATGTGAGTTGTAAATCATGTTATGAATATGTTGAAATCTTGACAAAACAGCAAGCTATCATTTTATATTTGTGTTAATATATGGAAATGAGTGTAGAATCCAGCTAGAAGTATTGTTTGTTTTTTAATGTGAGATCATGTTAATCACAAGGGTGTAATTACTTAATTACTTGAGTTTGAATGATCGGATAGTTTAAGGAACGTAGAAATCATGTATAGTTTTACATGTTGTGAAGAAAATTCAATACTTGTTGCATGTACCTTGAAATTGTAGAAGTATCATGTTAAGCTTTTCTTGTTTAAGGTTGTCAATCCATGTTATATGTGTTAGTTGTTTGTGTAAAGATAAAGATTCATGTGATGTAGTAAGTATAGTGTGCATGGAATTACTTGCTGAGTCTTTGGACTCATTCTTGCTTGCGGCGTACAGGTGCAGGTGTCTCTACTTCTTCCGAGGAGTTGGTTCGGAGTGACTCGGAGCGAGAGTAGGAGATTACTTGTGGAGACAGCGACATTGTACTTTTATTTCATAGTATGTAATAAGGAAGACTATGTAATACTTAGAACCATGTATTTAATTGTAGATGACACTTGTGGACATGTAGTTGTTTTAGTCATTTAGTTATGAGATGTTCAATTCCTTTGTATCTATATAGACTGTGGAAAATATGTGATGGAATAAGACAATTTTCTTCATATTAGTGTAATCACGGGGATTGTGCGCCCCCAAATACACGCAAATATATGCTCAATATAAAGACATGGAAAAAGGATGTGATCGCCACCTAGATATTTGCCTAAGAAATAGAATAACATGGGCTAACTAACTTAGGAAGAGGGAGAGAAGATCACATTGACCTGAGGTCGCGACAGGGTACCCTGTCGCGAAAGCTAATGTCGCGACGCCCTTTAGGGGCACATTCTCGTTGTCGCGTCGCCTTCCTCAGTCGCGTTCTCTGTAGTGCGGGAGAAGTGTGGAAGGACCTTCTTCCTGCCCTCCGACCGGCCAGAGGACAAGAGCTCCTCTTGAGATCTTGCTAGAGTGCCTGCCAAAAAACGAAATAAGAAATGAACCCTTTTAGAACATATTAAGCATAGTATCCATCCAAAATGAAAGAAGGATGAAGCATGGTGGGAATTGACCTGGGGGTGGTTTTTAAACCCCTTGGGTATGGAAAATGTGGGAAAAAGGGAAATGAATCCTTTCTAAGAAATAAGAAAAATGCATGAAAGAAGAGGAAAAGGAAGAAGAAATAAGGAGCTCCGTATGGGGCGACTCCCTGGTGTGGTAGACGTCCTCTGATGCCTAGATGCTGAGGAAAGGTGATGGAGTCCCTCTTCACTCGCCAAGCTCCATTGATGAAGAGATTGTCATGGCTTGGTGTGAAGAATGTGTGGAAATAGAGGGGAAGGGATGATTTCGGTTAAGTCTAGCTCACAGAAGGGTCGGACAGGGTCAGCAGATCACGACAGGCTTGAAAAGGGTCGCGACAGGGCTACCAGACAGAAGGCCAGAACCCCTAGGGTACTGTCGCATTCAGAACACGACAAGGAAGCTTCGCGACGAGCTTGAGAATGCGACCTATCGGGCCGTCGTTCTCAGGTCCATGGCCTGAGTCTGACAGAGTTCTGCTCTGTCTTGATTACTGTCCAGAAATATCAGATTTTGATACAAGGTCGTTCAAAAAATCATAACTAATTGTATACTTGATGAAAATCATTAAACCAGTGTCAAATGAAACTAGACATGCGAGAGTACTTCCAGTAAATAGGAATTAGAGAAGAGCATGGTTTGAACATTGTTTGAGCATGACAATAACGAGTAACACAGAACATGATACAGAGAGCAAGATTGATTTAATTCGAGCAACATGCTCAACAAAATTAGGCTTTTATGGGAAAAGATCCCTAACAACTTGAAGTGTCTACAGTAAAAATTTCGTAGCATGGGGTCAACTGTACATGGAGATATGATTCAAACAATGACTCAGAGTTATCATGTTTTAGAACTTCTAAAATCAGAAACAAGATTGGCACGATGAAAAATTATGAAACAAGAGGGCTTTGTGTTCCTGGTGATTGGAACTACCTATAGATGGATTGATTTATTTTGCTTATGAGAATACCTACCCTTGACTTGATTTGTCTCTACGGTTAAAATCTCCAAGAACGAGGAAGAAGCTCCAAGAACTCCTTCTCCCCACAAGATCCTCTCCTCCTTTCCTCTTCTCCACGTCCAACAACCTTTGGCACGAGCTAGGGTCGGCCAAGAGGGTTTAAGACATGTATTTATGCATGTATGGGGCCTATCTTACTTCTATTCTAATTGCTTTTTATTACGAGATTTCCTAACTCCAACATTCCTTTCTTGCTTTCCAACCTCTATTTAGGTTAGGATGTGATTATATTCGTTCTAACTCATAAGGGGTAGGCTTAGGAATCCAATTCCACTCTTATTGCCTCTTTTAATGCTTAAAGAGTCCTTTTCTATTTAGGAGATATTAAGACTCCAAATTTAGAGTTTTTTTCTTTTTATTTACTATTTGTAAATTCATATTTTGACCCAATAAGTTCTAGAGGATCTATTAGCAAAGCCCTTACCTTTTCCATTTAATGGTTTTATTTAATGCTCTTTTCATTAAATCTCCCTTTAGTGAGTTTTTAATTTATTATTAAATTTTTATTTTTCTCAAAATTCAGGTTGCTACTCCTCTCCCTCTTAAATGAATTTGGTTCCCCAAATTCATATGACCTTACAGGAGAGAATGGCTTACCGAAAGATCAGGTAGTTTCGTCTAATAGTTCCTTCCGGTTCCCCGTGGCTTCTTCCACCTCCCGATTATTCCAGAGTTTTTACCACTGGATAGAACGGTTCCGGAGTTGTTGCACCTTCCGGTCCAATATCTTGATCGGCTTCTCTTCATACGTCATGTCCTTGTTTACACCAGATCATCATGGCGAATGGCATGTGTAGGATCGTACACATACTTTCTAAGCATGGAGACATGAAGACATTGTGCACACTTGCCAAATTTGGCGGCAAGGCTAGTTTGTAAGGAACTTCCCAATCCTTTCAAGTACTTCGAAAGGACCAATGAATCTTGGACTAAGTTTTCCTTTCACTCTGAATCTTTGAATACCACGGGTAGGAGATACCTTCAATAGCACATGATCTCCTATTTGAAATTCAGATCCCGTCTTCTATTCTCAACATAGCTCTTCTGTCTAGACTGAGAATCTTGAGTCGATCTCGTATCATCTATATATCCCGGGTAGTACTTTGTACCATGTCAGGTCCTAACCATTGTGTTCTCCCACTTCATTCCAGCATGCAGGAGATCTACAATTCCTGCCATAAAGTGCTTCAAATGGTGCCATTTAATACTCGCCTGGTCACTGTTGTTAAAAAAAAAAAGAATAAAAAATATGCGAACTCCACAAGGGTTAAGTTCAATTCCAACGACCATTGAAATCTTAATGCAGGCTCTTAACATGTTTTCTACAATTTGTTTGTCTCTCAGTTTGCCCATCAATATGTGGGTGAAACAGTACTAAAATTAAGCTTCGTACCAAGGGCATTTGCGACTTTCTAAAAATGAGAGTGAACC
>CM024754.1:165703704-165951911 GCA_014218235.1 Colocasia esculenta | reverse complement strand
ACAGGGGCATATGATTCTTCAAAGTCAATTCCAAACTCTTGGTTGTACCCCTTTGCAACTAGCCTAGCTTTATTTCTAATGACTTGACCAGATTCATTCAATTTATTTCTGAAAACCCATCTAGTGCCAATGACTGTTTGGTCACTAGGTCTAGGTACTAATTCCAACTTGATTTCTTTCAAATTGATGAAGTTCATCATGCATGGCATTAATCCAATCAAAACTTGATAAAGCTTATCAATTGACTTTGGCTTCAATTTGGAAATTAGAGCTAGTGGGTCTTCTTCAATAGCATGCAGAATGATGATCTAGTCCTAACTCTATCATGCAAATTGCCAACTACATTATCAATGGGTGATCTCTCAAAATTCGATTTCAGAAATTACCTGTTGAGGGGTACTTAAATCTGGAGCATTGTTACCTGATCCACTTGAAAATGGTGAATTGATGTTCAAGTTCTCACCAATGTCTTCAAGCTCCTCAACAGTTGGTGAAGAGTCCACAATGAAATCATCCTCTTCACTGTCTTGTCTTTCCCTGCAAGATTTAGAATTTTAGTTGAAAAAGATTTTCATCAAAGATAATATGTGGAGATTCTTCAACAGTTTTGTTTTTAGAATGCACTCTGAAAGCTCTTGACACTTCTGAATAGCCAAGAAGATGGCTTCCTGACTCTTATTATGATTGTGTTACATAACATTTGCACCCAAAGGTTTTGAAATAAGAAACAGTTGGCTTTTTATTTTTCAATAATTCATAGGGGGTTTTTCTGATTTTTGGTCTGATCAAAGCTCTATTTAGAATGTGATTTGCTGTGTTTACAGCTTTAGCCCAGAAGGATTTGGGCAAATTGCTTTCCAAGAGCATGGATCTAGCCATTTCCACAAGAGTTCTATTCTTTCTTTCCACAACTCCATTTTGTTCTGGAGTTCTTGGTGAAGAAAACTGTGAAAAATTTGAAGTTCAGTATATAAATCAGAAAAGGATTGGTTTTTAAATTTACCCCCATGATCAGTCAAAATTTTTTGATTTATATGGAAGGTTTGTTAAGGCAGTGGTACTTTTCCTGAACTCAAGGCAAGTATCACTTTTGTGGGACAAGAAAATAACCCGTGTAATCTGGTAAAATCATCAATGATTACAAACCCATATCTTTTGCCACTTAGACTTAGAATTCTTGTTGGGCCAAAGAGGTCCATGTGAAGTAATTCTAGTGGCCTAGATGTGTGTACCTCATTGAAAGTTTTAAAATTTTCTGGTTTGTTATCCTGGGCACAAATCCCACAAACTTGATTTTCATATATTAGAAAGGATTCAGGAAGACCCTTAACCAAATTCTCCTTAACAATTTTTCATTGTTCTGAAACTTGCATGGCCAAGTCTTTTGTGCCAAGTCCATGCAATTTCATCTTTATTTGCAACAAAGCAAAGATTTTCAGAAAAGTTTTTATTAAGGTCGATCATGTAAACATTGTTTTCCTCTTTTTCCAAAAATTTTATTTTATCAGTTGATGAATCAATTATCTTACAGAAATTGGATTCAAACACAACTTTGTAACCTTTGTCACATAGTTGGCTAATACTAGCAAATTGTAATCTAGACCATCAACTAATAAAACATTATCAACAGAGTTTGAGGAAGTTTGACCAACCTTTCCAGATCCAATGATCTTTCTTTATTTTTTACCTCCAAATGTTACTGAACCTCCCTCCTTCTCAATCAGGAATGAAAATTTGGCTCTATCTCCAGTCATGTGCCGTGAACACCCACTGTCAAGGAACCACACATTTGAATTGGGTGCACGACCTTCCTGCAAAAGTAATCAGTGGAGAGAAGATTTTGGTACCCAAACAGAGTTGGGACCATCAGAATGTTTGGACATAATCATCAAATCTTTTCTCACCCAATTTGATTTGTTTTTTATTTTTGTTTTATTACAGTGGTGTTCTCTTTCTTTTTCAATTTCTTCTTCCCTCGGGATGAAAACACCAGTATTTTTGTTTTCAGTAGGAGGGGAGTTTTCCATTTGAACATGGAATTTAGATGAGGAGGTGGAATCCAAGGATTTTGTTGGTACATCAGAAAATTTAGATAGAAGAATTGGGGATGATACCAACATGGGTTGTAATTCCATTGGTTCCAATCAGCTTGATATTTTGTCTTGGAAGTCCAAGGTTTTTCATGAATGACTTCCTTTGACTTTTTCTTATTTTTCAAATTTTTATTTGAATTTTTATTGTTGTTGATGTGAGCAGTCGACCTCTGCTTGACTGGTGTCGACACAACAGTCCAAATTCTTCTTCTTGTGGACTGGTGTCGACCTGTCAGGTGACTGTGTCGACCTGGTTGCCTTGTTTTGTTTCTGAGTTTTTGAGATTTTTGGTGTTTTTCTTGATGTTTGCTTAATTTCAGTGTTCTCAAGACTAGGACCTTTGACAAATTTAATCAATGGTGCTTTATCCTTTTTCTCACCAGATTTGTCTTTCTTAGGTTTCTGTTTATTAATCCTAGTCCATGAGAAATTGAGTTCATTTTGGCTCCCAACAATGCTTCCAATTGTCCTTACCTTTTGTGAAGGTTTCAATGACTTCATCCTTTTCCTTTAGTTGATTTTCCAAAGTTTTGATTTCTTCATCTTTTGTTGTTTATCTGGTTTTCCTTTTCCAGCTTTTCAGACAATTCTTTGAATTCATGGGTGGCCCTTTGAGAGGCAAGCTTAAGCTCATCTATTAAGTTCAGAAGATTTTCCTTTTCTTCATTAGTTTGTTACTTCATTTTCAAGCTCACAATTCTTTTTGTTGAAGGATTGATTGTGCAAGATGTTTTCAATTTCTTTTTGATGTGTTTTTTCTTTTCTCATTTCAGTGTATTTTTCTACTAATTCAGCATATGCATCCAGCCAATCTTCAACTGAAAAGTCTTCGAAAGATGTGCTTACCTTTCCATCTGAGCTATTTTCCATGAAGCAGATCTCCTCACTTTCAGAGCTTGAGGATTTTTCTTCTTCTTCCTTTTCACTTGAGTCTTCATCAGACCAAGTGGCTACCATGGCCTTCGGCTTCTTGAACTTGTGAATCTTTTTGTGCTTTTCCTTTTTGTTTTCAGGACATTCTCCCTTCATATGTCCTGGCCTGTTGCACCTGTAACAAATGACAACTTCGTCAGATTTCTAATTCTTATTAAATTAGCATTGGAAAAGGAATGTTTCTTTTACCTGATGAAAATTTCTTTTGCCAGAAAGTTTTCCTTTTCTATATTTCAAGAATTTTCTGAATTGCCTAGTCATGAGGGCAATCTCATCCTCATTTGACTCAGACTCATCAGAACTGATTTTCTCCTGACTTTGTCTTTGTTACTAGATGAGGCCTTTAGAGCTACTGGCTTGGTTTTGATTATATGTTCTTCATTCTCTTTAGATTGATTTCATATGTCATTGAAGATCTATCAATTCATCCAAAGAGATTTTGGACAGATCTTAGAATCTTCAATGACAGTGGCTTTGTGTGCCAATTGAAGAGAGAGAACGTAGAATTTTTCTTACCAAGTCAGCATCGTATAGTCCTTACCTAATGCCTTCAGTCCATTGACTATGATCATAACCTGGCAAACATTTCAGAGATTGTCTCATTAGATTTCATCATAAACGATTCATATTCAGAGACAAGTATGTTAGCCTTGGTTTCTTTAACCTGAGATGTTCCCTCATAGAGTAACTCAAGTTTATTCCACATCTCTTTGGCAGATTTGCACATTTTGACGAGTACTCTTGGGGTGAACAGCACATTGAATCATATTCATGGCACTGTAATTCAATGTAGCTCCTCTTATCTGTTCCCTAGTCCAGGTTTCTTCTCTCCCTGTTCTCATAGGGCCTACTCCACTACTTTCCAGATTTCATAATTTTGGGCTCTAAGAAAAACTGCATTCTATTTTTCCAATAAGAATAGTCCGTTCCATTAAAAAATGGTGGCCTATTAATGGAATGACCCTCAGCTATGAACCCTCTGGAATCCATTGAATTAAAAGATGGTGCAAAGAAGGAACACTCAGCAAGCAAACAAATCACACAGAACAAATAGAAATCACTCAGATCAGATCAGATATAAACCCGCTCAGATACCAATTGTTAGGATCGAAATAGGTGTGGACAAGATCTAGAAGGGGGGGTTGAATAGATCTAGGCCAATTTTGCGGAACTTAATCAATTAAAAGCATTCTTAGAATCAGAGACAATATGAAAGAACACTTAGCAAATCTGATCAATTGATGTGAGAATTGTGTAATTGAAGTGAATGAGCAAGTTGATTAGAATAGAGTTTGCACACAGCCCTATGCATACATCTAGCGCAACTGAAAATTAGAAAGCAAGCAACCACTGCACAGAGAAATTTTAGGTGGTTCGGAAATCACACCATATGACTCCCATCCACCCCTCACACATGAGGATTCACTATCAACTTGAAAACACAACACACACTAGAGCCTAACAACTCCACAATGAGTTAGACAACTCACACACCACCTAGAGCAAGACTACTCTAGAATCTGAGCAAGACTGCTCAACCACACAAAACTGAGTGCAACGACTCAACACCCTGAGCACAAAGGCCCACAAACACTTGCTAGAACAAAAACACCAAGATTCAGATCCTCTAGCAATGATGATCTATTAAGGCCATTTCAAGAGAATCGATGCAATGGAGTATGCACAATCTCTAAATAGCCAAGAAGAAACAAGAAAACTTAAGACATGATGTTGACAATTCTTGTTCTTCAAGAGGACTCCCTTATAGAGGCTGAATTGGAAGGATCTTGATCACTTGAAGTCCCTTGATCGATGCTCTGCAATTTTGATCTTGGGATCTTCCTTGAGTGCTTCACAATCACTGGCTTCTACTTGATCTGCTCCCTTGAAGTTGATCTTAATGCTTCATCTTGATCAACTTTGATTCTTGTGCTTGGAGAAGTTTGAATTGCGGAGAAGAAGCACAGGAGGAGCAAAATCTGGGAGGAGAGGCTCTCTTGCCGCCAGAGCTTTCTTGGAGGCTGTTGGAGGCTCTCTTGATGTGATGGATAGCCAATTAGGGAGTATTTATACCCAAAAATATCCAAAGGTACCCTGGGGATCGTGGGCACAAGTTCCAAGGCCCATCCATCAAATCCCTAGGGTGCCACGTCCAGAGGAAGTTTAAGTTCCAAACATTCCGGAGTGTTCGACCTGCCCTTGAGTAGTGTCGACACACTGTCCCAGACTGGCCAATTGATTCCCTGGGAGAAGGCTCTAGTGTCGACCTGAAATTGTTTAGTGTCGACCTGCCGTAGTCAGCAGAAAACAACCTTCTTGGAAGCTCACTAGTGTCGACACTATCGAGTCCTGTGTCTACACACTGTCCAGGTCTGTTTGAAGTGTTCTCTGGGAGCTGTCTCTAGTGTCGACCTGCCCTGGTCTAGTGTCGACACTAGTGGATCTTTTCTTCACATTTCTGCCTTTGCTCTGAGCCATTGTGTCGACACCAGTGATGGTTGTGTCGACACTACCCTTGCAAGAAATTTTGTCCCTGAGAAATAAACACATAAATCATTAGTTAATTGAATTATCATGTGTATGAATAATAAATGTGTTTAGGAACATGCTCTTCGAGTATTGTTGTTATATGGGTGATGCATTAACATGTTTCAATTGTCATGCACTAAAATCACTATTTGTCATCATCAAAATATGAGGAGAGTTGATTACATTCACACTTAATCCCAACATCGGTGTGTGCCCCAGGGCAGGCTTTGCCCTTAGGACCATCTGGTAGGGAACGCGGCTGGCAGCCTCCCCGCGTTCAGTGACCAAAGGTGACACCTTCGTGGCCGTGTTCTGGCAGTGGTGCCAGGAGGGTCAAGTCTGTCTAATAATCGATTGACTGGCGGTCAATCGATTATTAGCAGAGCAACGGGTTTCCATGCTAGCTGGTAGTGTTCTGAGACTCCGGCTTTTTCATACATGGTTGGTTGGCCGACGACCCTCTTGAGGGTCTATGCGTGCCTCGTGCTTGCTGGGTTTGTCGTGTGTTACAAGCCAGCAGTGTGGCGTGCTTCTTGTTGTGCTGCCCCGCCTTTTCACCGCCGGTGCTTGGCACTTGAGGGCTTGTCCCATTCAGAGGTTGTCTTCGTTGCCTGGGACCCCCCCCCAGTCCTCGGAGCCTTTGAGGCCTTTGGAGGCTACTACTCTGGGCTACGAGCGTGATCGAGTTGCAGCCGACAGGGCGGACTCTGGAGCTGGGGAAACGAGGTTTGAAGACAGCGCACTGAGTCGTTTGTAGAGCTCTCTTGTCTGGTCTAGGACGCCGAGGGTTCGGAGTGCTTTCCTGGCGCAGACCAGACAGTCCCGTGTCTCAACTCTCTCTCTGCATTGGTTCTGGAGTATAGTGGTGATAGGCGGGCCGCAGCTTGGCCAGGCTGCGGTGTTGTGTGTATTGTGCATTTTTGTGGCGGCTCGGTCTCGCCCTTCTCGGGGTGGAGTAGGAGCTAGGCTAGTGAGCAGAGCATGCAGACTGCGGTTTCACCTCTTGGCTGCTAGCGGCGTTGGCTTGGTTGCTCTTGTTGTGACACGTTTCCTCACGACGTTTCCAAGTGTTCTCCCGTTGCCCTAGCGGGCACGGCGGTTTTAGCCTGGCCGTGCCTAGTTTTCCATAGGCTTCGTTGGTCTGGCCGTGGGAAGACCCGTGCTTCTGGTGGTTCCCGCTCGGTGTCCTCTCGGTACCATAGTTCCGTTCTTGGGTGCCAGTCCATAGTGGCACAGGTGTGTATGGCTTCCCGACCTTGCGGTGTACCCGAGGCCCGAGGTGGTTCTGCTTGTGGGCCCTCAACCCTGTGGAGGTCTAAGGTGGCCCTACTTGCGGTGAGATGTCATTCTCACCTGGTTGTTGCGTGGTCTCGGCGAGTGTGCCGTGGGTTGCTTCCGCTTCATGCTCGACTAAGTTGTTTTCTGTGGGAGTCGTGTGTGTGGCCCGACCTCGATTGGTGGTCGTGGCATTGCGCTGTTCTCTTCCACTGCTTAGTAGTACCCTGTTGTAGGTGTTACTCGCTTTACAGCTTTCTAGGGTAGTTTCTGTTTTTGGAGTTCCTGCTGCTCTGGCCTGTAAGGGATCGGTAATCCCTACTTGTCCTTGTTCGCGAGGCTCACCCCCCTACTTCCTTTAGCTAGGGGCTCGTCGTCGCGGGAGCTCGGTGTCAGATGGGTTGCAGAGGCGGTTGTGGCGCCGTGTTGTTGTCAGTAGCAGTGAGAGCGAGCGTTGTGAGCTCTTGTACCCGAGTGAGCTGAGGGTTGTGTTTTGTAAGTTCTCGGGGTATGCCCCTTAAGGACTGCACCTTTCTTCTTGTACCTGTGCTTTTGTTTGGGATACGTTGGACAGACTTTTGTATAATGTACATATTGTTATAGTTATTCAAATTTAGTACATATCTCACTAGACTATTTCTTCTAACCCTTCTGGATCTTCGGATCCGTGGGTGGCGACGCGAGCTTCGGGGTCCTTGGCGGGGGTCCGGGAGGTCGGGTCGTTACAGTGGTATCAGAGCGAGGAGTCTACTGAGATTGGTAATGAGTTGATAACTATAGCTGTCCCAAAGAAAGGTACTAGTGCGCTGCTGACACCGTCCGACTAGTGTTAGGCTTGTGCTTTCAAATGTTTTGTAGGTGTGCGGCTTCCCTGCATGATTCGTGCGCGTGCTGCAGGTTGCAGTTGTTGCTGTGCCGCGTGCGTGGCGAGTGTCGTCGCTCAACGTGTTCGTGCTGTAGCAGTGCGGTTGGCACTGGACTCGCTGGCAGTGGTCTTCCTTGTGTGGAGGATGCTTGCAGGCAAGTCCAGGTGCAGTGCTCCTGGTAGTCTTCGGCGCATTTGAGTGTGCGTGCGTCGCGAAGGCTGAGAGAGCCTGCATGTGTGTGGCCTTCACTAGTGCAGAGTTGTTGTCTGTGGAACCGGTCGAAGTGTCCCAGCCTTATTGGCGGTCCCCCTGTTGTTGGGGTGTGTGTTGTGTTGGTCTTGTGTGTGGCCTCTTGTTTGTGCGCGCTGTGCTCTGCTCAGTCGGCGTTGTTGTCCGAGCTAAGCGGATGTTCTGTGTGCCGTGTTGCACTGCTGGTTGAGCGCTGCGACACTTGCCTGTGCTTGTTGTCGGCCTGGTGCTGGCTGGTTGTGTGCTCTGGTGAGGTGCTCCTAGAGTCTTTCTCTGTTGGTTCTGGCGGAAGTGAGATTTCCCCAGAACTGTGTTGTGCTTGTTCTGGTTGCTGTTGTGTTGGCCTCTAGGCTGAGGCGCATCGCTTGGTTACCCTGTGTTCTGGTGAGGTTTCCCAGAACCGTTGCTGTTGTCCTGGTGAGGGTTTCTCTCAGGACTGTTCCACGCTCGTTTCTAATGCGTTGTGCTACCTCAGGTTTCAGGTATGCTGCTTCTGTTGGTTTGGCTGGTGCATTCTGGAGAGTTTTCCCAGAACGGTGCCTTGGTGGTTCTGGTGGAGGTTCTCCCAGGACTGTCTTGTGTTGTTTCTGCAGTTCTGCTGGCTGCAGTATCCTCTCTGATGTTTCGTGTTGATTGGTCGTTTGGGTTGTGCACTCTGGTGAAGGTTCTTCCCAGGATCACCCTATGTCGCTTCTGGTGGAGGTTCTTCCTAGGAGTGCTCTGCGTTCGTTTCGGGCTACCGTTGTGTGGCCATGTGGTTCGAAGTGTGTTGTTTGGTTGGGCTGCGTTCTGGTGAGGTTCTCCCAGGACGGATCTTGGCGCTTTGGTGGAGGTTCTCCCCAAGGCTACTTCGTGTTGTTTTGGTTGTCATTTCTCTCTCTCCCTCTGTAGAGATGAGCTGTCATTGTTGCCGGTTCGAGTGTCTGTGTTACAGTTTGCTTGGGAGTCTCCAGTCAAGGCGTTGTGTGCTTGGCCGTGTGTCTGGCTATTGCGTTGGCCATCTTGTCTCGTTGTTCAGTTCCAACTTTTCTCAGCCGCGCTGGTGGGACTGCGTGTGCCCGTGGCTTGGATGGTTTGCTTCGTTTCTCGCGCCCTATGTGCTCTCCTGGGTGGTGGTCTGGTGAGTGTAGGGGCGCTCGGTTGGCTGTGCTTCCTGTGGTAGCATTAGTCTCGTGTTGTGGTTTGCCCCTCGCGTATGGAAGAGACTCGTTGCGTGTCTCCTTCCCCTGCCTTCCGTTAGTTGCTCGGGGTGGTGATGCTCTGTTGTGGTGCTGTGTTGCCAGAGTGCGCATCGTTGCGACCTTCGGGTGGATTCATCTCCCCTTGAGCTGTTTTTGGGTTGAGCTGGTTGCTCCCCTCATGTTGTTGTTTCCTTGTGGCACCGTGGGTCGGTGGACCCGTCTATTGCCGGTTGCCGTTGTGATGGTTTCTTGCTGCCTGCCTGAATAATTTGGAGCATTGGGTCCCAGTTGGTTTAGCGTGAGGTAGTACCATTTTTTGTTGGGTTGTGGCGTGAGCTTCGCTCTGTTAGGCACCAATTTTCTAATTAGCTTGCTCGTGCGCGAGATTGTTCCGATGTATGCTCGATTGTGCCTCGGCGTGTGCCTTGGAGGCTTTTCGTGTCGTTGTTTTGGTGTTTGGCCTCTCCATCGGTGGTGATGGAGGTGGTGCTTCTTGCCCTTGCACACCAAGGAGTTCCTGTGGTCTTCGCTCCCCGTGCAGAAGAGTTGGTGCTTCGTGTTTTGTGTGCTTCTTAGAGCAGGCGTTCTTGTCGCGCTATTGTCGTAGTTGTCGATTTTCCATGTGCTTCTATTGTGGGTCTCTGGTGGAGAGTCCCCTTCGGTGGGCCCTGTGTTGTCTTGGGCCGGTGGTGCAATCGCGTGTGCTGCACTTTGAGCATTTTCACGATGCTTTGTGTGTTTTGTGCCTCAAGGGCTGGGTCTGATGTGGCCTGTTGTGCCCTTTTAGGTTTGCAGTTCTTTGTGTGTGGCTTTCGGCAGGTCTCTTGAGGAGAGTCCTTCCCGTTAGCCGTGGTGTTGTTTCGGCCACTGGTGCACCTGTGTTGCACCTTGCTGAGTTTTGGTGCTTGTGGTGGCACCGTGTGCTCGTGCTCGAGTGTTCTTGTTTTGTGCCGTCTGGAGCCTTGGTGCATTGTGTTGTACCTTGGGTGGCTCCTGGTGCTTGTGATAGCACCCCTGTGTTGTGTCGTGTACCTGTTCGCGAGCTTCGTGCATCATTTTACGACTCCGCTCGGTGTTGGAGGTGTTGAGCTTTCCGCCTCTGGGACACTTGCACTAGCCTAAGCCTTGTGGTCGTACCGTTACCGCTGTTGGTGGCTGCTTTGCCTTGTCTAGGTAGCCCTATCGGTGGTACGCCAAGCATTGGTCGTAGCATGTGTCTGAGTTTCCCTCTCTCTTTGGGAGCGAGTGTGTTTGGTTGTGGCACCCTGCTTCGGTCTGGGTCCCTCTGAGGTCGACGTGTTGTCCTCGACCTCTGCAGTTGTTTTGGTTTCCGTGTGATTGCGCGTGGTGTTAGTGAGTCTGGAAGCCGATGGCAGAGTCTCCCGTCAGTTCGTCTGGTGACAGTGAGGCCTGTTGGCTTGCTAGTACTTGACCAAGTGATTTGTCGGCATTGTTAGGTGATCGGTTGTGGCTTAACCTCAGACATCTTCCATGTTTTCGGAATGGTGTGCCACGTTGTGGAGCGTGTAGCACCCAATTTTTTGTGGCTTTGCGTGCGTTTGGTGTCCCTGTTAGGCCACGAGGAAGGTCTGAGTGAAACCTAGTGGTGACAGGGGATGCTGTTTCCGCGTGTTGAGGTTTCTCCGCATGCGTTTGCTATCCCTGTTGGACCATGAGGAAGGTCTGGGTGAGACCTAATGGTGACAGTGGATGTCATTCCGTGTGTCGCGGATCCTCCGCGAGTGTGGTGTTGTTGTGGTTCTTGTTGCTCGCGTGGCCTCTCGGTTGGACTAGTGACCGGTGCTAGCTGCTTCTAGTAGTGTGAGGTCGTTTCCTGAGTGTTGTGCTTAAATCTTAGGTGGTTCTTCTGTGGTTGTCAGCAACGGTGTGCTCTATCGGGTTTTGCTGGCGATAGAGTGAGTTGCTGACCGACATTTCTTGTGCTGTTGTCGGCAACTGCGTCCTCTGTCGGGTCTTGCTAGCGACAGAGTGGGTTGCCGATTGGTTGGTCCCAACAGCGAGGTCTATTGGTGGCTGCATCCGTGTAGTTTTTGGCTAGCGTTTTCCGCTATTTGGGCCAGTTTTGGCATCGCTCGGTAATAGTGGGGTTGTCGTTCCGTTTGGGTGCCCCACGTGTGGCTGGAGTGAGCCGTTGGTTCCTAGGCTTGGTGCTCCAGGTGTGTTGGAGCATGTGGTGAGCCGTTGGGTTTTCGATTCTGTACTCTCCGTGTGCTTGGAACCCGTTGTGTGAGCCGTTGGTTTTCCGGCTTCGTGAGTTCCGCTCGTGTTTGGTGGTGTGATTGTTGCCACGAGGAAGTCTGTTGAGACTTAGTGGCTTATTCACATTGGTCTTGCATTTGATCCCTGTGTTTTGTTTTGTGCCTCGGGATCTTCTGGGCTTGTCCCAATTTCGAGGACGAAATTGTTTTAAGGGGGGTAGAATGTAAGACCCAGTTTCCCGGGATCCGTTCGGTGTCGTGGGATGACTAGCCACTGACGCGTCCAGGCTGGGTGATGCGTTGGTGTCGCGTTGGGGGTGCGCGACGCGACAGTCATCCGTGTCATGGCGAGCCTCTGGGTCATGTGTTGGTCGCGCCCTAGTTCTCCGTCGCGTCTTGCTGTCGCGCCCGATCAACGGGCCGCGACAGTGTTTTATCGTGTTGCGCTGTCTGGTCGTCTGATGCCTGTCAGGGTGGCAAGCGTATCAGTACGGCCTGTCGTGTTGTCGCGGTGCCCGTGGGGGGTGCGTTCTTGTCGCTGTCCGTGGACCCGTCGCGTTAAGGTTGTTAACACGACGGGGCGGTCCGTCGCGTTCTGGGTGCCGGGGGCTTAAGGCGCTGGCTGGCTACCCCTTCCCCCTCTCTCTCTTCTTCTTCCCTTCTCCCTCTCCCTCCGGCGGTGCTCCGCCTCCCCCTTTCCCCTTTGAGTGTTTTAGGTGAGGAGGAGGGTCGTGCGTGGTGTCGTGGCGTCGTGGACCTTGCGTGGAGCGAGGAGGTGGTGGCCAACCGACGTGAAGGGCCCCATTAGGGTTCGTTCTTCGTAAAAGGTAGGGATTTCTTGTACGCTTCCCAATCCGGGTGGATCGGGAGTCCTCGGGGTTTTGTAGTTAGATTTACAGCTTTCCCCATGCTCCCCTCCCCGTGTGTGCATGTTTGTATGGTTATGGGTGGCCCGGGATGGAGCATCCCGTGGTCTGCCTCCCGACTGATGTCGCGGCCACGGTGTCCGTCGCGACATCAGTAGAGGTGTCGCCCCGGTCGGGCGCGACCTTATCGCGACGCGGTTGGCGGTCGCGATAAGGGTCGTTGTCATGACCTGGTTTCCCATCGCGACAGCGAGCCTGTCGTGACGCGTTGCCCCGTCGCATCAAGGCTATTGTCGGGACGCCCTTCCTAGTCGCGATGGCATCGTGACGGCCTGTGGGGGCGCGACAGTGCCTGTGCTGCCTCGGGTGGTACCGTGGTCGGTTTGTGTGTCGGCGTGTGCCCTAGGACAAGCTTTGCCCTTAGGACCTTTCGGTAGGGAACGCGGCTGGCTGCCTACCCACGTTCAGTGACCGAAGGTGACACCTTTGTGGCCGTGTCCTGGCAGTGGTGCAAGGAGGGTCGCGTCTGTCTAATAATCGATTGACTGGCGGTCAATCGATTATTAAAAGAGCGACGCGTTTCCGTGCTAGCTGGTAGTGTTCCGAGACTCTGGCTTTTCCATACGTGGTTCGTTGGCTGACGACCCTCTTCAGGGTCTGTGCATGCCTCGTGCTTGCTGGGCTTGTCGTGTGTTACAAGCCAGCAGTGTGGCGTGGTTCTTGTTGTGCTGCCCCGCCTTTTCGCCCGGTGCTTGGCACTTGAGGGCTTGTCCCGTTCAGAGGTTGTCTCCGTTGCCTAGGACCCCCATCCTCGGGAGCCTGTTGAGGGAGTACTCCAGGCTACGAGCATCCTCGAGTTGGCAGCTGACAGGGCAGACTCTGGAGCTGAGGGGAAAACGAGGTTTGGATAGCGGCGCTGAGTCGTTTGTAGAGCTCTCTTGTCTTGGTTTGGGACGCCGAGGGGTTCGGAGTGCTTTCCTAGCACAGACCAGATAGTCCCTTGTCTCATGTCCTCTCTCTGCATTAGTTCCGGAGCCACGTAGTGGTGTCAGGCGTGAGGCTGCAGCTTGGCCAGGCTGCGGTGTTGTGTGTGTTGTGCGTTTCTGTGGCAGGTTGGTCTCGCCCTTCGCGGGGGTGGAGGCAGGAGCTACGCTAGCGAGCAAGCGTGCGGACTGCGGGTCCCCCTCTTGGCTGCTAGCGGCGGTGGATTGGTTGTTGTTGTTGTGACGACGTTTCCTCATGGCGTTTCCAAGTGTTCTCCCGTTGCTCTAGCGGGTAGGGCAGTTATAGCCTTGCCGTGCCTAGTTTTCCGTGGGTTTCGTTGGTCTGGCCGTGGGTAGATCCGTGCTTCTGGTGGTTCCCGCTCGGTGTCCTCTCGATATCGTAGTTCCGTTCTTGGGTGCCAGTCCGTAGTGGCACCAGCGTGTATGGCTTCCCGACCTTGCGGTGTACCCGGGGTCCAGGGTGGTTCTGCTTGTGCCCTCGACCCTGTGGAGGTCTGAGGTGGTCGTGCTTGTGGTGATACGTCGTTCTCACCTGGTTGTTGTGTGGTCTCGGCGAGTGTGCTGAGGGTTGCTTCCGCTTCGTGCCCGACTCCGTTGGTTTCTGCAGGAGTTGTGTGTGTGGCCCAACCTCGGTTGGTGGTCATGGCGTTGCACTGTTCTCTTTCGCTGCTTAGTAGTACCCTGATGTAGGTGTTACTCGCTTTACAGCTTTCTAGGGTAGTTCCTATTTTCGGAGTTCCTGCTGCTCTGGCCGGTGAGGGACTGGTAATCCCTATTGGGCCTTGTTCACGAGGCTCACCCCCCTACTTCCTTCAGCTAGGGGCTCATCGTCGCGGGAGCTCGGTGTCAAACGAGTTGCAGAGGCGGTTGTGGTGCCGTGTTGTTGTTAGCAGTAGTGAGAGTGAGCGTTGTGAGCTCTTGTACCCGAGTGAGCTGAGGGTTGTGTTTTGCAAGTTCTCAGAGTATGCCCCTTAAGGACTGTACCTTTTATCTTGTACCTGTGCTTTTGTTTGGGATACGTTGTATGACTTTTTTATAATGTACATGTTGTTATAGTTATTCGAATTCAGTACATATCTCACTAGACTATTCTTCTAACCCTTCCAGATCTTTGGATCCGTGGGTGGCGATGCAGCTTCGGGGTCCCTGGCGGGGGTCCGGGAGGTCAGGTCGTTACACAGTGAGTTGCACCCATGCTGGATATTAACTTGAGTTCTTTTGACAGTATCACCAACCGCCTATGGCAGATCTTGTGCACTTGCACCCCTACAACGCCTTACGGTTTCGCCTCCCTGTATTCTTCCATGCTCATTGTTTGGGAAATCTGGTGCGCTAGATGCCTTATGCAGTTTGAGGGGAAGCGGCCTCCCTTACACAGAATTATGCATTATATTCACTTCATGGTCTCCACGTCTCTTGAGAATATGGTGTTCAAGATCTCTTCATCTGATAAGCACCTCAAAGCTATCCAGTCGCTTGGATTCTCTCCAAAGATCAAAGTGAGTTCCTTTAAACTTGTGAGGTGGATTCCAACAGATTCTGGTTTGGTTCTCAATGTTGATTGAGCGAGTAAGAGAAATCCGGGGACCTATGGGGGAGGTGGTTGTGTCAAGGACAGTAAGGGCAACCTCGTCTTGGCCTTCGCCCACTATTATGGATTCGGGGGCCGCTTGTTGCTGAAGTGTGCTCTCTCTGTGACGGTATTCGACTGGAATCAGAGCATGGTTTCACGTTGTCCCTTATTTATTCTGATTCTGCTGCTCTCGTCACTTCCACTAATACCAAGAAACCTCCATCTTGGGAGTGTTTGTGTTGGTGGCGTCAAGTTCAGTCATATCTTCACAGTTCACATGTTACAGTGGTTTATACTTATCATCAAGCTAACTAGGTGGCAGATGCCTTGGCCAATTTGGGTTGCAAGTCTTGTAGCAATGTAACTTTTCTTTCTTCTAGCTATCTACCTCATGAGTGTAAGGGTCCGCTAACTCTGGACCGGTCTGGGATTCCTAATCTCAGGCCAGCTTAGCGGGGTATGCCCCTGTGCTCTTGTATATCTTTTATTAATTATATTCCAGGCCCACGTGGATCGTACTGGTATTCTACCAGATGTTGACACTTGAGGACCTCTTTTGATAAAAAAAAAAAAAAACATGATCAAATGTATCATATCAAATGAAGGTACATTCACACAATCTTGCACACATACTAGTGTCATGCCAAGCACCACAAGTCCATACTCCCGCAGTTAATAAGTATGATGGGGTGCTCCTCCCCAGGACCACACAGGGCCCTTATTGCACAAACATTAGTCAAATGGACCGAAGTCCCATATTGTGCCGATCAAACATATACATGTTATGCCCACAGATTTCCAATAACAAGCTCATAGTAATAAGGACATGATCATTCATAGAGTTCAAGGTATGACAAAAGCTCGAGAGATCATTCGGACAGCATAACGACGTATCTTATGTTTCACAAATCTTTAGTGTCTTGACAAGAGGATGACTATTGACATATCGTACATGGTACAAGTGCTCTCTATCTCCAGGGTACTTCATGGTACAACCAGCTCGGTCTCTATAAGAGAATCCACAAAGTATGGAGACTTACAGAGGTCTTAGGGAAAAGCCGCTAGTCTCCCAATACAGAATGACCGTAGAGATCGTCCAATTCCCCAAGAGGGGTGTGCCTAATCATGCAAACGTGTAGGTGTCGTAACACGGAGCTTTCCCAATCATGCGTGCAATGGATGAACAAATATGGAAATCTCAAAAGCATCTAAATAAGGATAGTCCACACGTAACAAGCAAGTAACATGATAGTAAAGCTGAAACCAAGCAAGTCCCTTCTAACATGTATCCTTCACAGATTCATATCATAACCTATTATGACAGATTTCATATCAAGCTAGATCACAAGATGATAGTCAAATGAATGTAATATCAATCACTTCACATTGTACATAAGAATCATATTCAAGCTTTTCTAGCTTTGAAATGGGTAGATCACTTTTAGGCCAATGCATCACTAAGTAACATGATTACAGACTAAGCTAATACACAAGTTGACTGACCAACTGAAAGGAACAGTCTCGGGTCGGTCTTTGAATCGCGACGGGTTCAAACGTCGCCTTTCAAAGAACCGTACATAGATAAATAAGAATCGATATAAAGGCACAAAATTGCGCTGAACTTTCCTGTCGCGTTTAAATCGTGATAGGTCAGATGGTCGCCTTTCAGACAAGAGTCAATTTCCAGATCGATTCCCCAAATAGGAACGCGACGGCCCAGTCTGTCGCGTACAGAACGCGACAGATCGATATGTCGCGATGACTCTTGAATCGCGGCGCTTCGATACATCGCGTTCAAGAGTCAAATTCAAAACTTGAATATAAAATTGTACTGAATCAGATGGGTGGGAAAATTGCTAAATCGTGAGGGCTTTTCATGACGAGTCCAGAAACCCATGCGACATACATTTGAGGTGTCAGGTTGACCGGTCAGACCATAAATTTCGACAGACGACTCGATCGCCTTTACCTGAATCGCGACGTACCAGTACGTCACGTTCATGCATGCAAAATTGTACCAGTACGTCGTGTTCATGCATGCAGAATCGCGACATCTAGATATGTCACGTTCTTGGATCATACCAGAAAACGCAAAAAAAAATGATACACCATTCATGATAGACTTATAACTTGAAATCTATTGACATCTAGACAAAACTTTCAACATGAAAAGTGTTCAGGACATCCAGTAAAAGCTGACCATGGTTTTAGTTTGATCCAAAATGACCTCAATTTGCATAAAACATAGTATAATCATGAAAATCCTTAAACGTGCATGACTTAGGGAAAATGCTTAATACGAATGAACATGCTTGATGAAACTTGGGCAAAATAGGTGCAAAATAACTAGACACGATGCTCTTTCAAATGGTATAGCCCTAGTTTAGTTTTGGCCCGAGATCACCTACCTTATAGTGGATCTAAGATGGTCTTCTTCACAGGTCGCAGCAGAGACTAGGTCAGAGAAGATGGTCTCCTCCTAGCTGATCTCCTCCTCTCCTAGAGCTCAAGGCTGCCTCCTCACGTCCCCAACACAATGCCAAACTTTCCCCAAAAGTCTTGTGATGATCTCTAATAGGTTTAGGGTTTATTTCATGTCCTAATGAGGATAGGAAAGGTGGGTTGCGGTTTCTGCATGGCACCTTCCATATATTGGGATTTCTTCTCTCAATTGGAGTAGCTACAACCTTAGGAAAGCTCTTATTAGCATGGCTGGCCACGATATTAGTCACTTTGCTTGGATAATAACATTAGTTTAAACCCTAATTTGCCCCTTCCTAATTTCTGCATATTTATGGTCACGAATTTTGTGGTTTATTGCTATTGGGTTTTGATCTGTGGCCCATTTGGAGTTGTTTGGGCCCAAATTAATTTAATTAGTTAGTTTCACCCATTGGGAGTTTAATCATGACTTTTATTTTATTTCTATACACTATTTTTATTTATTACTATTTTCTTATATTTTAAATTATTTAATTTTTAGGGGCATTACAAAACTGATATTTAGAAATGACATGAAGCATTAAACAGAAGAATAGAGAAGTACAAAGCTTATTTAACTATTATTATTATTTAGATAACACACAGAAAGGAACATAGAGCACATCATGTGTTCATTGAATGGTTCATAAGAATTAAAACATTAATCACACTAAGAATACATTAACATTTCTAAGAAAATAATAACAAATAAAACATTGAAGTGTAGTTGATGTTATACTTCGACTTTCAAGAAGACAGAGTGCTACAAGTCTAGAAAGTCATACTTCGACTTTAGACGAGTCGGAGTGCTTCCAGTAAACTGTATAAAAGACTCTGACTGTAGACTTCGACTATAGAGAAGTTGGAGTAGAATCAACAACAGACTTCGACTTATCAAGAGTCGGAGTGAGTCTAGGTTTGTTCAACAGTTGGTATCTGACGTCGACTATTCGAGAGTCGGAGTGGGTCCATCAGACTTCGACTTCATAGAAGTCGGAGGAATGCCAGTTCAACAAATATCGGTACATCACCTCGACTTCTTGGGAGTCGGAGTCAGTATGATATGTATGTATACATGTGTACTTAAAAATTCTTCTTAATGAAAGTTGACAGTGTGTCGACACTATGGCTTAGTATGTCTACACCAATAGACTGTAAGAATTATATGTTATAATACATGTATGCATTTACTTTACCACATTATTTTCATCCAAAATAAAGTGTGGTATAATTAAATAAATTTGTTTAGGAGATTACTTAAAAGATTTTATCATAAACAAAAATAATGATCAAGCAATTGTAAGAGATTAATGCACAATAATTCTTTTAAAACATATATCAACCATTTGTAAAAGATAACTATTCAACAATTCTCCCCCTTTTTGTTAATGACAAAAACAATCTTTTTATATAGACAGTGTAAACAAATTTTAATTAATCATAGCGATTTTATTTGTTGTTTTCCTATCTGTTCTATATATCTTGTGTCTTCTCCCCCTTTGTGGCATTAACAGAAAGAAAATAAGACATAGAAGGAGGAAGAGAGACAGAAATGAGGAAGAACAAATATATATTATGAACTAAAAAAACATTTGTACAATCCTCAAGAAGATTGAGGGAAATAGAGAGAAGGTGGGACCTGATCAAAGAAGGGTTGAAGAAGATCCTATAGCTTCCTCTCATTTTTAGGGAATACATGAGAAAATATAGAACTATCTATATTATAGGAGGGTCCTACAGAAGGGAGTTTCCTATAGGAGTTAAGGTGACGACGATGATACCAAGAAATCTTCTTGTGAAGGGCATCACCACGCAGAGATTCCCTAAGAGGGATAAATCTCTTATTAGCAACTTTATGAAAAAATTCATGAACTGTGAGATTCCACTGAAGACCTTGAGATTGGGCTGTAGACTTTTGCCTTGTAATAGATGTTGTATCTCTCTATCCATTTCAGAGAGACAGACATCCAAAGGGTATCATAACCTTTTTTTTTTTTTAATAAACGGTCCTCTAGAGTGGTATCATAACCTTTAATTAAATAGGTAGAGGGAGATAATTTCTGCATTCTGCATTCTTTGGCTTCTTCAGGATAACACACTGCCCACTTCTCTTTTGTCAGTCTCTAAAACTCTGCAAAGTTGTGCTAGAAATCTTGGAGATAGGTGGAATTCTTTGGGGCATACATCAAGACAAATCTATGAAAGGAGAGCTTTATGTTGTATTTGATTTTAAACCTAACAGCTATCCTGATGTGCATATTGAAGACTACTTGAGCATGAATGGGCAGCCGCTCTGGGTCAAGGTATCACTGACAAGGATAAACTCCAAGCCAGAACTCCGAGGGTGGTGCGCTGGTCCACCCCACCTTCAGGGAGACTCAAACTGAATGTCGACAGAGCATTTAGACCGGCGTCGGGAGAAGCTGGAGGCGGTGGCATTATTCGCGACCAGAATGGTACCTTGTGTTGTGCTTTTGCAGACCTACCATGGTCTAAGCTCCAGTCTAGCAGCTGAAGCCTTGGCCTTGAGGGATGGCATTGCCATGTGCTGCAGAACAAGTATTTCTGATGTGATGATTGAGACCGACTCCCAGAACCTCCTTCAGATCGTGACAGTCCAGCAGACCCACCAGTGGGACATTGCTTGTATTCTGCAAGATATTGCATTAAAAACCCAAAATATGAAAGCCACAATCACGTATACTCCCCGGGAAGCCAACAAAGTAGCGGACAGCTTAGCAACTTTCGGTCTGTCTTGTTCCTCATTAGTCATGTGGAATCTTTGGGCGATCTGCCCTCTGTTGTCATGGATCTATACCACCAAGATAAGGTGGGGGATCCTTCTATTAGGCCTTAGGCCACCTTTGTACCTCCTTATATTATAAATGAAATACCAACCTGGCCACCTGGGGATGGTAGTGACATCCTCACATGACTGGTGAGGCCGCCCCTACCTACCTCTTTGGTCTGGCTTTATTAAAAAAAAAAAGTCTACTTGAGAAAAAGATTTTTTGGTTGAAACTGCACCAATTAGACTGGGGTATAGTTCTGAGGGCAATCCAATAGTCATAGAATTGTTGAGAAAAATGTTTTCAAAAATTTGTTGAGCAACTATCTTAAGAATGGTGAAAAAAAAAGTATTTAGGAACATTGTTGGGCAATTATCTTTTACAAATACTTGATCATTATGTTTTTGCTATGAAAAAATCTTTTAATATCTCCTAAACAAATTTATTGAATTATACCACACTTTATATTATATGAAAATTAATGTGTTTCAGTAAAGGCATACATGTATTATACCATAGAACCTCTAGTGATATATGTGTGTGTGTCAACTCATAGAACCTGTGTCAACACTGCCTCACATGATAAGAATTTTTTTTTTAAGTCCATGGTGTATATTGTATATTGTTGCCCAGATAGCAAGCACAGGGGGGGTGAATGGACAGCTAAAAATTCTTCTTACAATAATTCTTGTAAATAAACACCACTTGACAGACAACAGTAAGATCGATAGTTAGAGTTAGTGTTAATCAAAACGAAGAGAACAATCACATAGACAACAGAAAATTTTATCATGGTTCGGATCTCCTATCCCAAGGAGTCCTACGTCTCGTCCCCAAGCAACCACTTGGGATTCCACTAAAGAAAGATACAATCCCCCTTAAGGACATTAACACATCCAGCAACAGCCAGCCTTCTCTTCTCTAGAAGAGAGATCGCTCCACCTGATGCAACAGGTCTTCTCTTCACACCCGAAGAGGAATGCTCACAGAAAAATGAGTTGAAAGAGAAAGGCCCCAAGACCAATCTTATAATCACTGCGTGATCTGAGGCGAAGTCTGAGAGACACAAGATTATCACAAATGGACTCTCTCAGATCAACGCAAGCTCTCAAAGGCAATCCAATATCCTACAGAGAGGAAGGAGCTACAGAAAGTTGGAATGGACGAGCTAGCTCTTGTTGTTCTACAGGTGACCAAGATGTTCAATCTTCTCAAGGGTGAAAAAGTTGGAATGAGCGTGGAGTCACCAGTCTTCTTTTATCTTCTTTGAAATAATTTGATCGTTGAAGTATCTATTGAAATATCCATTGTCTCACATCTTCATGCACGTTGGAGTGTCTGGTTTGAAGGAAAGAGCAAGTGAGTCTGCAGCCATTAACGGTCGGATAGACACATGTAATCAAGGAAAGATTGTCTGAATCTTCTATCCTCTTGTCAGGTTGATAGGTCCATCTTTGAGACATGTGTTTCCACCGAAAACCCTGCACACAATAAATGTTGACACAAAGACAACTTATCTTTGTCTAAACTGTCAGTCAACATTAGTAGTTGTGCTGTATGAAGATACACCATAAGGGAAATGCCATTATGTCATGGTGACATTGTGTGTTATAGGCAAGATAGGTAAAAGATATATTGTGCAGAGGTCTATACTGTCACAATAAATGTTAGAGAACATGGGATACAACATGCTTTCGCGGGAAAACATGAAATCCACAAAGATTTGAAATTCATTTGAATATCATGTGGAATGTAACTAAAGAATGTTTAAAAAAGGATTTAAATGAGAATGATTGACAGCTGTCTAAAATGTAATCATTAATTGATGTATTTAGACAAGATGTATTCAGAGAGAGTCGATGTTGATATTGAATCAATGATATAATCATAAGTCAAGTGAGAATGTAATCCATATTGAAATCAAGTCGATGTGAGCATAATCTATGTATTAATGAAATCGATGTTCTGTACAAAGTCGTTGTTTAATTGAAGTCGTTGTGCTGGGAAATCGTTGTTTGAAACGAAGTCGATATAACCATGAAGTCTTTGTATAGATGAAATCGTTGTTTCATATGAAGTCAATGTTTGATTGAAGTCGTTGTAGACATGAAGTCGTTGTTCTACCGAAATCGATGTTTAAGTAAAGCGAAGTCGATGAATCAACCAAATCGTTGTTTAAGTGAGACGAAACTGTTGTTGCAATGAAATAGTTGTTTAAGTGAAGCGAAATTGTTGTTTCAATGAAATCGATACTATGAAGTCATTGTAGCGACGAAGTCAATGTTTAAGTGAAACAAAATTGATGTTTCTATGACGTCGTTGTAGCGACGAAGTCGATGTTTAAGTGAAACAAAATCGATGTTTCTATGAAATCGTTGTAGCGACGAAGTTGATGTTTAAGTGAAACAAAATCGATGTTTCTATGATGTCGTTGTGTACTTAGACAAAATATATGCATTGAACTTCAAATAGTAGTGTGTGTATACAACTTACAGATTTTGCTTGAATTATTGCCTATGGATAACTTCAGAAAATGTTGTTAGAAATATTTTTCAAGGTTTGTTTGTTAATCACCAAAAAACATATAATTAATAATAAATTACATGGAGATGGACTGATCATCATATACTACTAACTCTGACTCTTGGAAAGTCGAAGTAGGCTATCGATGTTGCCAATAGCTGGCTCCACATCGTCATCTGTAGTGCTCTCAACTAGACCTTCTTGGAACTGGTCTGTAGGGGCAGGGTAGTGGGCTCCCCTGAATCTCTGGCTCCTCTTGGATTACTGGCTCCCCCTGAGCTGGAGCATCTACCATCTAAACATCTTCAGTGTGGCCTGGTGCCACAACCTCTGCAACTGTATCTTTATGGCTCTCCTTTAGTGCAGCTTCTACTTTAGGAACATCGGGGGTTTCTTCTAAATGAATATCTTCAAGCTCCCCCTCAAAATGAACAACACCTTCAGCAATTATTTCTTCAACAATGGCAGGTGCAGGGATTGTAGGAGGATAATTTCTTTAATAGATTTTCCAAAGGGCTCAATGTGTTCAGGTGCAATGTCCTCAATCCTCCTTCATGAGCAGGAGGCTCCTCTTCTCTTACATTGCTTCTTCTTCTTGAATGGAGGGTCTTTAGGGACTCTCCAATGATAGCTTCACTCTCTCTGCCACTGATGTCTTGGTCCATACATTTCCAATGAGGGAAAATCCACTCTTCTTCAGGTTCCTTGATCTGATGGCTGACCCATATTTTCCATTAATTCTCCTTTCAAATCTATATCTAGGTGACTGAAAATCCTTGTCATTAGATGAGCATAGGGAAGGGACACTGCCAGCTTGTTCTTCCTGTCCCAAATGGCTTCTGCAGCAGACTTCATTCTTTCTATAATCATCTGAGCCATGTTTATTTCTACTTTGAACGGCCCAGAACATCATGTCTGCATCTCCTTAATGCTTGACGAAAAAGTGGCACTTCTTGGCACTAAAATCTGACAAACTATGAAATGAAGAATCCTGTTGAATGCATTGAACTGATTGATATCTATCTTCCCATCCTTCAATTTTATTCAGTTCCTATAACCCCTTGCCCCTTTTCATGAATGTCCACGGATTCAATCAAACTGTGCCCGACTGTGGACACACCGAACAACCTCTCCGACAAATCATGAGTGATGTGAATGGATGTACCTTTGACTGTGGAGGTGAGAGAACCATCTTCCTCTGTCTTCAAACATGTGTAGAAAGCCTTCACCAGATGCGGATAACTTGGTTCTGAGACAGTACACATCCCTGTTAGCTTCAACCTCTGAAGGGCTTCGACCACACTATGCAACCCATGCTTTTCCAAGAGTGCTAGATCCACTGCCTTGTTCCCACAGAGTTTGGTCTTCACAGCTAAAAATCTCTCCTGTTGATCGGCCTAAGAAAGGCAACACTGTAACCACCTATGCTGCCGGAGCTCCCAGAAGTGGCCTGGAATCGAGCAAGGTAGGGTTTTGGAGGATCGTGGGAGAAGGAGAAACAGAACCCCTCAAGAAATTTGAGCGGGAAGGAATGGTTTCTTCGAACGCACATAGAGGTTTGCTGGAGTCGATGAGGGTTTTTCAGGCTTTCAAGTCGAACGACATAAGAGAGAGAGAGAGAGAGAGAGAGAGAGAGAGAGAATCGGTGAGGGAAGGAATATAGTCGTAACGGAGGGACATAAAGGCGCTTTTTGAAATGGCGGAGCAATAAATGCGGATAACGACAAAATAGGAGAAGATAACGCAAGTAGAATGAATTTACTTGAATCTAGCGGGGAAGATAAGTCTTATCCTCAAATTATTATTTTATTTCAGTTACTTACAGATATCTGTTACAAATGCACATGCCTAGCTCCCTTCTAAGAGACGTAAATCTCTCTTAGGTAAGGCTTTTGTAAAGATACTACTAACTAATTTTGAGTATCTACAAATAAAATATTAATATTACCATTAGCTACATGATCTCTAAAATGATATCTGACCTCTATTGTTTCATCCTGGAATGCTGTACTAGATTCTCGTGAGATTTATTGCACTTGTGTTGTCACACAGCAACGGGATGGTCTTGATGTGCAATCCATAGCCTTCAAGCTATTGTTTGATCATAGAAGTGAGTGCAACAGCTCCCAGTAGCTACATATTCAGCTTCAACTATTGACAGTGCTACTGAATTTTGCTTCTTTGAAGACCAGGAAATCAACATCCTGCAAGGAATTGACAACACCACTGGTGCTTTTTCTATCTACTTTGCATCCAGCATAGTCAGCATCTGAATATCTAACTAAACTTGTTTCACAAGATTTAGGACACCATAGACCTAAGTTATGAGTTTTATCTAAATATCTAAAAATCAGTTTAATAGATATTAAATGAGATTCCTTAGTATCAGACTGATATCTTGCACACATGCATACACTAAATAAAATATCAGGTCTACTAGCTGTTAATAAAGCAATGACCCAATCATACCTATATACAGTTTTTGATCAACTTTCTTACCTTCCTAATCACTATCTAACCTGGTGATGTACTCATTGGAGTGGACAGTGGTTTAGCATTATCAAATCCGAATTTCTTCAACAATTCTTTGGTGTATTTTGCTTGACAGATGTGTGTACTTTCATTGCTTTGCTTGATTTGTAATCCAAGGAAATAGTTGAGCTCTCCCATCATGCTCATCTCAAATTCTCCCTGTATGAGCTTTTCAAAATACTTATAGAAGGATTCATCAGTAGATTCGAATATAATATCATCTACATAAATTTGCACAAGTAATATATTTTGGACATTTGATTTAATAAACAATGTGATATCTACATGTCCTCTAATAAAACCATGATTTAGTAAGAATGTACTAAGTCCTTCATACCATGCTCTAGGTGCTTGTTTTAAACCATATAATACTTTATGCAATTTAAAAATATGATTTGGAAAATCTAAATCATCAAAACCAGGATGCTGTTCCACATATACTTCCTCCTTTATATAATTATTCAAAAATGCTGATTTAACATCCATTTGAAAAAGTTTTAAATCTAATGCAGATGCATATGCAAGTAATATTCGAATACCCTCTAGTCTAGCCACTTGTGCATAGGTTTCATCAAAGTCTATGACTTCCTCTTGAGAATAGCCTTGAGCAACCAGTCTGGCCTTGTTTCTAGTGATAACACTAGTTCATCCAATTTGTTCTTGAACACCATTTGGTGCCAATCACATGATGATCTGATGGTCTCGGAACAAGGGACCAAACTTGATTTCTCTGAACTGATTAAGTTCATCTTGCATGGCTAGAATTCAAGATTCATCAGACAGTGCTTCATTGAGTCTTTGGCTCTATTTGAGATACAAGTGCTAAATAATCACAGAGAATGATATTACCTCTTGTTCTTACCCCAACTGATGGATCTCCAATGATGTTATCAATAGGGTGATCATTTTTTTACCTCCATTCCTTTGGAAGATCGTCATGGATAACGTCCTTCTATTGTAGTTCTTCCAAGGGTGGATCTTCATCATCCTTGATGGTAGATTTTTCAGCTTCTGGGTAAGTTTATCTATATCTTCATCATCACTTTCAGATTCATTTCTAAGGAAGGGTTAGATTCATCAAAAATACATGCACAGTTTGTTCAATCAATAAAATTCTTTATTAAAAACTCTATAACCTTTAGGTTTAGAAGTATACCCCATAAAGATCCCTTCATCGGATTTGGGATCCAGCTTACCTATGTCTCTCTTACCATTATTGTGAATGAAGCATGGACATCTATAAGTTCTGAGATGGCTTATCTTGGGCTTCCTTTCCTTGTACAGCTCATAAGCAGTCTTCTTCAGGATTGGCCTGATCATTACCCTATTTATAATATAACATGAGTATTTCTAGCTTCTGCCCAGAAGTATCTTGGAAGGTTATATTTTGATAACATGGTTCTAGCCATATCCAACAGGGTTCTATTCTTCCTCTCAGCTACTCTATTTTGCTGTGGTGTTCTAGGTTCTGAGAAATTGTGTGCTATACCCTGATCATTACAAAATCTAAAATCTGTCATTTTGGAATTCTCTTCCATGATCTGAAAGAATACTTATGATGCTGAACTTCTTATCTTCTTGAACAAGTTTGCTGAATTCACAAAACTCTCAAATGTGTCATCTTTATGCTCATGAAATGATACCCATGTAAATCTTGAATAATCATCAATTATAACGAATCCAAAGTTCTTTCCTCCGATGCTAGTAGTTCTCATTAGTCCAAACAAGTCCATGTGTAGCATTCTAGTGGTTTGGAGGTAGTGACTACTGTCCTGGATTTGAAGGAGATTTTGCATGCTTTCCTTTTGCACATGGCTCATAATACTGTCTGGTCTTGAGTAAATCTTCGGCAGACCTTCTACTAGATCATGTTTGATGAGTTTTCTTATTCCATCTAAGCTGCAGTGACATAACCTTCTGTGTCACAGTTCAGCATTCTGCTCTTTTCTTGCTGCTAGATAGATGTCTTGATCCTTTAATTCTTCTAGATGTAGTACATATAGATTCTTTTCTCTGTTGGCTTCGAAGATAGTTGCACCATCCTTGATGATCAAACACTTAGATTCCTGAAACTTGATCTGGGACCCTTGTCGCATAGTTGACTGATGTTGATTAGATTGTGCTTGAGTCCTTTGATGATAGAACATCTTCTATCAGGATTCTATCTTGGCTTCCAATGGATCCACAACCAATTACTGACCCTTTTCCATTATCGCCATAGGTTACTGTACCTTCATCATTTTTGATATGAGAGAACAGTCTCTTGTTACTTGTCATATGCCTTGAGCACTCGCTGTCTAGGTACCACTTGATGCTCTAAGGCTTCCCTACAATAAATCAATGAGATTTTGGTACCCAAGTTCTTTTGGGTCTTGTTTAGTTAGCTTCTTCACAGTTTCTTTTAGGAATCCATTTTAGGTGTTTGGTAGTAAACGTTATTTTAGTGTGACCTAATTTGTTACAGTGAGTGCAGCAAGGAATATTATTTATTATTCTATTTGGCTTATGGTTCTTACTGTTATTTGTTTTATATTTGAGGTTTTGTTCAGCTACGAATTTTGTGTTGGATAGATTTTAGGATGAATCACAGTTTCTTCATTGTCTGGTGGGATATATCATAAGCCATACTTTTTCCTACCTGATCTTCTTACTCCTTTTAATATTAGGAAGATTTTTCATTTGTGAATTTTTCAATGTGGCTGTTAAATATTCATTATCTTTTGTTAGTGTGTTAATTTCACTTTTAAGTTTGCTTGTGGTTTCTTGGTTTTCTAAGTTTGATATCTTTTCATTTTTACTCTTTGTATCTTCGCATAGTAGTTCATTTCTTCTATTTAGTTCAAATTTATTTTTCTAACTGTTCAGTTTCAGATTTTACATCTGAGTTTGTTATTTCGAGAAATGCATAATTTTTCTTAGTTATTTTTAATAGTTACAGACATCTTTATATTTACTATATAATTCATTAAAAGCATCTTCTAAACTATCTGAATCTGATTCATTGCAAGAACTAAAGGATGAGTCAGAAGTTACCTTATCATCAACATTGCCATGAAGGCCAGGTTGGCCTTTTCTTCTTCTTCTTCGCTGGAGCTTGACTCACTGTCTGAGTCACTTTCATTGTTCCATGTAGCAGTCATGGCTTTCTTTTATACTTGTTGAATTTCTTCATGTTGTCCTTCTTCTGAATTCTGTTTTCTTTAGTTTTAGATACTCATCCTCGATGTGTCCAAGCTTCTTGCACTCGTAGCATATCGTTTCAGATCTCTTGACTTCTTTGCCTTCAAATCTTTTGAAGTCTCTACCTTTCTTGAAATCTTCTTCCTTATGGTATTTCTTTTTAGCTAGAATGCATTGCAGTTTTCTGGAGAGAAAGGCTTCTTCATCCTCACTGCTTTCATTGCTTTTGGCACTTTCAGATTCGCCATCAGATGTGTCTTCTGTGGCCTTGAGAGCATTGTTGTGCTTCTTCTTGCTGGAGGATTCTCCAAGCCTTTCCTTATTTATCTCATGAGCCATCAAAGACCCAGTGAGTTTTTCAAGTGACATTCTCCTAAGATCGTTGGCTTCTTCTATGGCTGTTACTTTTGGAGTCCATGAGGTTGGTAGGGATTAGTATTTTCCCTACCATGTCTCCAATTTCATATGTTTTTCAAGCCCAGCCAAACCGTTGGTGATGTCTGTGAATCTACTGTACATTTGAGAGATGGACTCTCTAGATTGCATTTGAAATCTTTCGTATTGAGCTACCAGAATATCTATTCTTGTTTCCTTTACCTTGTCAGTTCCTTCATATGTGAGTCTTAACTTTTCCCACATTTCCATAGCTGACTTACAGGCTGAAACCCTATTGAATTCTTTTTACTGAGCGCACAACACAGTATACTTTTAGCTTTGCTGCTTTGAGATATTTTCTTCTTGTCTCGTCTGTCCTTTGTCTTTACTGTTGGTGACCAAGAGGTCTCCTTCTTCGACAATTGACAAAGTTGGAAATCAAGACCTTGAAGAAGAATTCCATCAGTGTCTTCCAGTAGTTGTAATCTTCACCGTCAAATAGAGGAGATTTGTAACGGACTGACCTTCTGCATGACCTTGAGCTACCAATTATCTTTGCACTTTAGATCGTGAGATCTACTTACTTGAACAGACTTGGCTCTGATACCACTTGTTGCCTAAATAGCAAGCCCAGAGGGGGGTTAATGGATTGCTAAAAATTCTTCTTACAATAATTCATGTAAATAAACACACTTGACAGACAACACTAAGATCGATAGTTAGAGTTAGTGTTAATCAAAACAAAGAGAAAAATCACACAGACAACAGGAAATTTTATCCTCGTTCGGATCTCTATCCTAAGGAGTCCTACGTCCAGTCCCCAGCAACCACTTGGGATTCCACTAAACAAGGGTACAGTCCACCTTAAGGACACTTACACATCCAGCAACAGTTGGCCTTCTCTTCTCTACCAGAAGAGGATCGCTCCACCTGATGCAACATGTCTTCTCTTCACACCTGAAGAGGAATGCTCACAGAAAAATGAGTTGAAAGAAAAGGCCCCAAGACCACTGCTTGATCTGAGGCGAAGTTTGAGAGACGCAAGAGTATCACAAATGGACTCTCTCAGATCAACACAAGCTCTCAAAGGCAATGTAATATTCTACAGAGAGCAAGGAGCTAAAGAAAGTTGGAATGGATGAGCTAGCTCTTGTTGTTCTACAGGTGACCAAGATGTTCAATCTTCTCAAGGGTGAAAAAGTTGGAATGAGCTTGGAGTCACCAGTCTTCTTTTATCTTCTTTGAAATAATTTGACCGTTGAAGTATCCATTGAAATATCTGTTGTCTCACATCTTCATGCATGTTCGAGTGTCTGGTTTGAAGGAAAGAGCAAGTGAGCCTGCAGCCATTAATGCTCAGATAGACACACATAATCAAGGAAAGATTGTCTGAATCTTCTATCCTCTTGTCAAGTTGATAGGTCCATCTTTGAGACGTGTGTTTCCACCGAAAACCCTGCACACAATAAATGCTGACACATAGATAACTTATCTTTGTCTAAACTGTTAGTCAACATTAGTAGTTGTGATGTATGAAGATACACCAGAAACGAAATGTCATTCTGTCATTGTGACTTTGTGTTATAGGCAAGATAGGTAAAAGATATATCATGTAGAAGTTTGTACTGTCACAATAAATGTTAGAGAACATGGGATACAACATGCTTTCGCGGGAAAACATGAAATCCAGAAAGATTTGAAATTCATTTGAATATCATAAGGAATGTAACTAAAGAATGTTTAACAAAGGATTTAAACGAGAATGATTGACAGTTGTCTAAAATGTAATCATTAATTGATGTATTTAGACAGGCTGTACCCAGAGAAAGTCGATGTTGATATTGAATCAATGATATAATCATAAGTCAAGTGAGAATGTAATCCATATTGAAATCAAGTCGATGTGAGCATAATCTATGTATTAATGAAATCGATGTTCTGTACAAGGTCGTTGTTTAATTGAAGTCGTCGTGCTGGGAAATTGTTGTTTGAAAAGAAGTCGATATAACCATGAAGTCGTTGTATAGATGAAATCGTTGTTTCATATGAAGTCGATGTTTGAGTGAAGTCATTGTAGACATGAAGTCGTTGTTCTACTGAAATCGATGTTTAAGCAAAGCGAAGTCGATGAATCAACCAAATCATTGTTTAAGTGAGACGAAATCGTTGTTGCATTGAAATCGATGCTATGAAGTCGTTGTAACAACCAAGTCATTGTTTAAGTGAAACGAAATCATTGTAGCAACCAAATCGTTGTTTAAGTGAAGCAAAATCATTGTTTCAATGAAATCGATACTATGAAGTCATTGTAACGACAAAGTCGATGTTTAACTGAAACAAAATTGATGTTTCTATGAAGTCATTGTAGTGACAAAGTCGATGCTTAAGTGAAACAAAATTGATGTTTCTATGAAATCATTGTAGCGACTAAGTCGATGTTTAAGTGAAACAAAATCGATGTTTATATGAAGTCGTTGTGTACTTAGACAAAATATATGCATTGAACTTCAAATAGCAGTGTGTGTAGACAACTTACAGATTTTGCTTGAATTATTACCTGTGGATAAACTTCAGAAAATGTTGTTAGGAAATATTTTTCAAGGTTTGTTAATCACCAAAAAACATATAATTAATAATAAATTACATGGAGATGGACTGATCATCATATACTACTAACTCTGACTCTTGGAAAGTCGAAGTAGGCTATCGATGTTGCCAATAGCTGGCTCCACATCGTCATCTGTAGTGCTCTCAACTAGACCTTCTTGGAACTGGTCTGTAGGGGCAGTGGTAGTGGGCTCCCCTGAATCTCTGGCTCCTCTTGGATTACTGGCTCCCCCTGAGCTGGAGCATCTACCATCTAAACATCTTCAGTGTGGCCTGGTGCCACAACTCTGCAACTGTATCTTTATGGCTCTCCTTTAGTGCAGCTTCTACTTTAGGAACATCGGGGGTTCTTCTAAATGAATATCTTCAAGCTCCCCCTCAAAATGAACAACACCTTCAGCAATTATTTCTTCAACAATGGCAGGTGCAGGGATTGTAGGAGGGATAATTTCTTCAATAGATTTCCCAATGGGCTCAATGTGTTCAGGTGCAATGTCCTCAATCCTCCTTTCAGGAGCAGGAGGCTCCTCTTCTCTTACCATTGCTTCTTCTTCTTGAACTGGAGGGTCTTTAGGGACTTCTCCAATGATAGCTTCACTCTCTGCCACTGATGTCTTGGTCCATACATTTCCAATGAGGGAAAATCCACTCTTCTTCAGGTTCCTTGATCTGATTGGCTGACCCATATTTTCCATTAATTCTCCTTTCAAATCTATATCTAGGTGACTGAAAATCCTTGTCATTAGATGAGCATAGGGAAGGGACACTGCCAGCTTGTTCTTCCTGTCCCAAATGGCTTCTGCAGCAGACTTCATTCTTTCTATAATCATCTGAGCCATGTTTATTTCTTACTTTTGAACGGCCCAGAACATCATGTCTGCATCTCCCTTAATGCTTGACGAAAAAGTGGCACTTCTTGGCACTAAAATCTGACAAACTATGAAATGAAGAATCCTGTTGAATGCATTGAACTGATTGATATCTATCTTCCCATCCTTCAATTTATATTCAGTTCCTATAACCCCTTGCCCCTTTTCATGAATGTCCACGGATTCAATCAACTGTGCCCGACTGTGGACACACCGAACAACCTCTCCGACAAATCATGAGTGATGTGAATGGATGTACCTTTGACTGTGGAGGTGAGAGAACCATCTTCCTCTGTCTTCAAACATGTGTAGAAAGCCTTCGCCAGATGCGGATAACTTGGTTCTGAGACAGTACACATCCCTGTTAGCTTCAACCTCTGAAGGGCTTCGACCACACTATGCAACCATGCTTTTCCAAGAGTGCTAGATCCACTACCTTGTTCCCACAGAGTTTGGTCTTCACAGCTAAAAATCTCTCCTGTTGATCGGCCGTAAGAAAGGCAACACTGTAACCACCTATGCTGCCGGAGCTCCCAGAAGTGGCCATGGAATCGAGCAAGGTAGGGTTTTGGAGGATCGTGGGAGAAGGAGAAACAGAACCCCTCAAGAAATTTGAGCGGGAAGGATGGTTTCTTCGAACGCACATAGAGGTTTGCTGGAGTCGATGAGGGTTTTTCAGGCTTCAAGTCGAACGACATAAGAGAGAGAGAGAGGAGAGAAGGAGAGAGAGAGAGAGAGAGAGAGAGAGAATCGGTGAGGGAAGGAATATAGTCGTAACGGAGGGACATAAAGGCGCTTTTTGAAATGGCGGAGCAATAAATGCGGATAACGACAAAATAGGAGAAGATAACGCAAGTAGAATGAATTTACTTGAATCTAGCGGGGAAAGATAAGTCTTATCCTCAAATTTATTATTTTATTTCAGTTACTTACAGATATATCTGTTACAAATTGCACATGCCTAGCTCCCTTCTAAGAGACGTAAATCTCTCTTTAGGTAAGGCTTTTGTAAAGATATCTACTAACTAATTTTGAGTATCTACAAATAAAATATTAATATTACCATTAGCTACATGATCTCTAATAAAATGATATCTGACCTCTATATGTTTCATCCTGGAATGCTGTACTAGATTTCTCGTGAGATTTATTGCACTTGTGTTGTCACACAGCAACGGGATGGTCTTGATGTGCAATCCATAGCCTTCAAGCTATTGTTTGATTCATAGAAGTTGAGTGCAACAGCTCCCAGTAGCTACATATTCAGCTTCAGCTATTGACAGTGCTACTGAATTTTGCTTCTTTGAAGACCAGGAAATCAAGCATCCTGCAAGGAATTGACAACCACCACTGGTGCTTTTTCTATCTACTTTGCATCCAGCATAGTCAGCATCTGAATATCTAACTAAACTGTTTCACAAGATTTAGGACACCATAGACCTAAGTTATGAGTTTTATCTAAATATCTAAAAATCAGTTTAATAGATATTAAATGAGATTCCTTAGTATCAGACTGATATCTTGCACACATGCATACACTAAATAAAATATCAGGTCTACTAGCTTGTAAATAAAGCAATGACCCAATCATACCTATATACAGTTTTTGATCAACTTTCTTACCTTCATAATCACTATCTAACCTGGTGGATGTACTCATTGGAGTGGACAGTGGTTTAGCATTATCAAATCCGAATTTCTTCAACAATTCCTTGGTGTATTTTGCTTGACAGATGTGTGTACTTTCATTGCTTTGCTTGATTTGTAATCCAAGGAAATAGTTGAGCTCTCCCATCATGCTCATCTCAAATTCTCCCTGTATGAGCTTTTCAAAATACTTACAGAAGGATTCATCAGTAGATTCGAATATAATATCATCTACATAAATTTGCACAAGTAATAATTTTTGACATTTGATTTATAAACAATGTGATATCTACATGTCCTCTAATAAAACCATGATTTAGTAAGAATGTACTAAGTCCTTCATACCATGCTCTAGGTGCTTGTTTTAAACCATATAATACTTTATGCAATTTAAAAATATGATTTGGAAAATCTAAATCATCAAAACCAGGATGCTGTTCCACATATACTTCCTCCTTTATATAATATTCAAAAATGCTGATTTAACATCCATTTGAAAAAGTTTTAAATCTAATGCAGATGCATATGCAAGTAATATTCGAATACCCTCTAGTCTAGCCACTTGTGCATAGGTTTCATCAAAGTCTATGACTTCCTCTTGAGAATAGCCTTGAGCAACCAGTCTGGCCTTGTTTCTAGTGATAACACTAGTTTCATCCAATTTGTTCTTGAACACCCATTTGGTGCCAATCACATGATGATCTGATGGTCTCGGAACAAGGGACCAAACTTGATTTCTTCTGAACTGATTAAGTTCATCTTGCATGGCTAGAATCCAAGATTCATCAGACAGTGCTTCATTGACTGTCTTTGGCTCTATTTGAGATACAAGTGCTAAATAATCACAGAGAATGATATTACCTCTTGTTCTTACCCCAACTGATGGATCTCCAATGATGTTATCAATAGGGTGATCATTTTTTTACCTCCATTCCTTTGGAAGATCGTCATGGATAACGTCCTTCTATTGTAGTTCTTCCAGGGTGGATCTTCATCATCCTTGATGGTAGATTTTTCAGCTTCTGGGTAAGTTTATCTATATCTTCATCATCACTTTCAGATTCATTTCTTAAGGAAGGGTTAGATTCATCAAAAATAACATGCACAGTTTGTTCAATCAATAAACTTCTTTTATTAAAAACTCTATAACCTTTAGGTTTAGAAGTATACCCCATAAAGATCCCTTCATCGGATTTGGGATCCAGCTTACCTATGTCTCTCTTACCATTATTGTGAATGAAGCATGGACATCTATAAGTTCTGAGATGGCTTATCTTGGGCTTCCTTTCCTTGTACAGCTCATAAGCAGTCTTCTTCAGGATTGGCCTGATCATTACCCTATTTATAATATAACATGATGTATTTCTAGCTTCTGCCCAGAAGTATCTTGGAAGGTTATATTTTGATAACATGGTTCTAGCCATATCCAACAGGGTTCTATTCTTCTCTCAGCTACTCTATTTTGCTGTGGTGTTCTAGGTTCTGAGAAATGTGTGCTATACCCTGATCATTACAAAATTCTACAAATCTGTCATTTTGGAATTCTCTTCCATGATCTGAAAGAATACTTATGATGCTGAACTTCTTATCTTCTTGAACAAGTTTGCTGAATTTCACAAAACTCTCAATGTGTCATCTTTATGCTCATGAAATGATACCCATGTAAATCTTGAATAATCATCAATTATAACGAATCCAAAGTTCTTTCCTCCGATGCTAGTAGTTCTCATTAGTCCAAACAAGTCCATGTGTAGCAATTCTAGTGGTTTGGAGGTAGTGACTACTGTCCTGGATTTGAAGGAAGATTTTGCATGCTTTCCTTTTGCACATGGCTCATAAATACTGTCTGGTCTTGAGTAAATCTTCGGCAGACCTTCTACTAGATCATGTTTGATGAGTTTTCTTATTCCATCTAAGCTGCAGTGACATAACCTTCTGTGTCACAGTTCAGCATTCTGCTCTTTTCTTGCTGCTAGATAGATGTCTTGATCCTTTAATTCTTCTAGATGTAGTACATATAGATTCTTTTCTCTGTTGGCTTCGAAGATAGTTGCACCATCCTTGATGATCAAACACTTAGATTCCTGAAACTTGATCTGGTGACCCTTGTCGCATAGTTGACTGATGTTGATTAGATTGTGCTTGAGTCCTTTGATGTATAGAACATCTTCTATCAGGATTCTATCTTGGCTTCCAATGGATCCACAACCAATTACTGACCCTTTTCCATTATCGCCATAGGTTACTGTACCTTCATCATTTTTGATATGAGAGAACAGTCTCTTGTTACTTGTCATATGCCTTGAGCACTCGCTGTCTAGGTACCACTTTGATGCTCTAAGGCTTCCCTACAATAAATCAATGAGATTTTGGTACCCAAGTTCTTTTGGGTCTTGTTTAGTTAGCTTCTTCACAGTTTCTTTTAGGAATCCATTTTAGGTGTTTGGTAGTAAACGTTATTTTAGTGTGACCTAATTGTTACAGTGAGTGCAGCAAGGAATATTATTATTATTCTATTTGCTTATGGTTCTTACTGTTATTTGTTTTATATTTGAGGTTTTGTTCAGCTACGAATTTTGGTGTTGGATAGATTTTAGGATGAATCACAGTTTCTTCATTGTCTGGTGGGATATATCATAAGCCATACTTTTTCCTACCTGATCTTCTTACTCCTTTTAATATTAAGGAAGATTTTTCATTTGTGAATTTTTCAATTGTGGCTGTTAAATATTCATTATCTTTTGTTAGTGTGTTAATTTCACTTTTAAGTTTGCTTGTGGTTTCTTGGTTTTCTAAGTTTGATATCTTTTCATTTTTACTCTGTATCTTCGCATAGTAGTTCATTTCTTCTATTTAGTTCAAAATTTTATTTTTCTAACTGTTCAGTTTCAGATTTTACATCTGAGTTTGTTATTTCGAGAAATGCATAATTTTTCTTAGTTATTTTTAATAGTTTACAGACATCTTTATATTTACTATATAATTCATTAAAAGCATCTTCTAAACTATCTGAATCTGATTCATTGCAAGAACTAAAGGATGAGTCAGAAGTTACCTTATCATCAACATTTGCCATGAAGGCCAGGTTGGCCTTCTCTTCTTCTTCGCTGGAGCTTGACTCACTGTCTGAGTCACTTTCATTGTTCCATGTAGCAGTCATGGCTTTCTTTTATACTTGTTGAATTCTTCATGTTGTCCTTCTTCTTGAATTCTGTTTTCTTTAGTTTTAGATACTCATCCTCGATGTGTCCAAGCTTCTTGCACTCGTAGCATATCGTTTCAGATCTCTTGACTTCTTTGCCTTCAAATCTTTTGAAGTCTCTACCTTTCTTGAAATATCTTCTTCCTTACTGGTATTTCTTTTTAGCTAGAATGCATTGCAGTTTTCTGGAGAGAAGGCTTCTTCATCCTCACTGCTTTCATTGCTTTTGGCACTTTCAGATTCGCCATCAGATGTGTCTTCTGTGGCCTTGAGAGCATTGTTGTGCTTCTTCTTGCTGGAGGATTCTCAAGCCTTCCTTATTTATCTCATGAGCCATCAAAGACCCAGTGATTTTTCAAGTGACATTCTCCTAAGATCGTTGGCTTCTTCTATGGCTGTTACTTTTGGAGTCCATGAGGTTGGTAGGGATCTTAGTATTTTCCCTACCATGTCTCCAATTTCATATGTTTTTCCAAGCCCAGCCAAACCGTTGGTGATGTCTGTGAATCTACTGTACATTTGAGAGATGGACTCTCTAGATTGCATTTGAAATCTTTCGTATTGAGCTACCAGAATATCTATTCTTGTTTCCTTTACCTTGTCAGTTCCTTCATATGTGAGTCTTAACTTTTCCCACATTTCCATAGCTGACTTACAGGCTGAAACCCTATGAATTCTTTCTTACTGAGCGCACAACACAGTATACTTTTAGCTTTGCTGCTTTGAGATATTTTCTTCTTGTCTTCGTCTGTCCATTTGTCTTTACTGTTGGTGACCAAGAGGTCTCCTTCTTCGACAATTGACCAAAGTTGGAAATCAAGACCTTGAAGGAAGAATTCCATCAGTGTCTTCCAGTAGTTGTAATCTTCACCGTCAAATAGAGGAGATTTGTTAACGGACTGACCTTCTGCATGACCTTGAGCTACCAATTATCTTTGCACTTTAGATCGTGAGATCTACTTACTTGAACAGACTTGGCTCTGATACCACTTGTTGCCTAAATAGCAAGCCCAGAGGGGGGGTTAATGGATTGCTAAAAATTCTTCTTACAATAATTCATGTAAATAAACACACTTGACAGACAACACTAAGATCGATAGTTAGAGTTAGTGTTAATCAAAACAAAGAGAAAAATCACACAGACAACAGGAAATTTTATCCTCGTTCGGATCTCCTATCCTAAGGAGTCCTACGTCCAGTCCCCAAGCAACCACTTGGGATTCCACTAAACAAGGGTACAGTCCACCTTAAGGACACTTACACATCCAGCAACAGTTGGCCTTCTCTTCTCTACCAGAAGAGGGATCGCTCCACCTGATGCAACATGTCTTCTCTTCACACCTGAAGAGGAATGCTCACAGAAAAATGAGTTGAAAGATAAAGGCCCCAAGACCACTGCTTGATCTGAGGCGAAGTTTGAGAGACGCAAGAGTATCACAAATGGACTCTCTCAGATCAACACAAGCTCTCAAAGGCAATGTAATATTCTACAGAGAGCAAGGAGCTAAAGAAAGTTGGAATGGATGAGCTAGCTCTTGTTGTTCTACAGGTGACCAAGATGTTCAATCTTCTCAAGGGTGAAAAAGTTGGAATGAGCTTGGAGTCACCAGTCTTCTTTTATCTTCTTTGAAATATTTGACCGTTGAAGTATCCATTGAAATATCTGTTGTCTCACATCTTCATGCATGTTCGAGTGTGTGTCTGGTTTGAAGGAAAGAGCAAGTGAGCCTGCAGCCATTAATGCTCAGATAGACACACATAATCAAGGAAAGATTGTCTGAATCTTCTATCCTCTTGTCAAGTTGATAGGTCCATCTTTGAGACGTGTGTTTCCACCGAAAACCCTGCACACAATAAATGCTGACACATAGATAACTTATCTTGTCTAAACTGTTAGTCAACATAGTAGTGTGATGTATGAAGATACACCAGAAACGAAATGTCATTCTGTCATTGTGACTTTGTGTTATAGGCAAGATAGGTAAAAGATATATCATGTAGAGTTTGTACTGTCACAATAAATGTTAGAGAACATGGGATACAACATGCTTCGCGGGGAAAACATGAAATCCAGAAAGATTTGAAATTCATTTGAATATCATAAGGAATGTAACTAAAGAATGTTTAACAAAGGATTTAAACGAGAATGATTGACAGTTGTCTAAAATGTAATCATTAATTGATGTATTTAGACAGGCTGTACCCAGAGAAAGTCGATGTTGATATTGAATCAATGATATAATCATAAGTCAAGTGAGAATGTAATCCATATTGAAATCAAGTCGATGTGAGCATAATCTATGTATTAATGAAATCGATGTTCTGTACAGGTCGTTGTTTAATTGAAGTCGTCGTGCTGGGAATTGTTGTTTGAAAAGAAGTCGATATAACCATGAAGTCGTTGTATAGATGAAATCGTTGGTTCATATGAAGTCGATGTTTGAGTGAAGTCATTGTAGACATGAAGTCGTTGTTCTACTGAAATCGATGTTTAAGCAAAGCGAAGTCGATGAATCAACCAATCATGTTTAAGTGACGACAAATCGTTGTTGCATTGAAATCGATGCTATGAAGTCGTTGTAACACACCAGTCATTGTTTAAGTGAAACGAAATCTTGTTAGCCCAAATCGTTGTTTAAGTGAAGCAAAATCATTGTTTCAATGAAATCGATCTATGTGAGTCTTGTACGACAGTCGATTGTTTAACTGAACCAAAATTGATGTTTCTATGAGTCATTGTAGTGACAAAGTCGATGTTAAGTGACAAAAATGATGTTTTGATCATTTCTATGAAACTAAGTGCGTAGAGTGTTGTTTAAGTGAAACAAAATCGATGTTTCTATGAAGTCGTTGTGTACTTAGACAAAATATATGCATTGAACTTCAAATAGCAGTGTGTGTAGACAACTTACAGATTTTGACTTTGCTATTACCTGTGGAATAAACTTCAGAAAATTGTGTTAGGAAATATTTATTTTTTTAATCACACCAAAAAAATTTAATTAATTAATAATAAATTACATGGATGACTGATACATCCATAACTGACTCCTCACATTGGAAAGTCGAGACTAGTGCTTGTCGATGTTTGAACTTCACTTCGACTCTAAATCTAAAAATGTGATAAAGTAAGTTCCAACTTCTCTGAATCGAAGTGATCTGGCCTCTCCACCCTCAACTCGATCTCGTGGTCTAGGCTGTCTACTCTGTCTCCTCAAAGTTGAAGTACTAATCTGGACTCACTCCTGACGACTTCGAAAGTCGAGGGAAGTCTAGCCCAATCTCTCCTAATAAATAATACATAGCCTCACCACTCAGTCAAAGAAGTATATATCGATTGCTGAACAAACGTGATTGACTCGACTTTCAGGAAGTTGAAATCTGATCCAATCAATGAATGTCTCACTCCGACTCTCCTAACAGTCGAAGTCTAGTATTGCTTGTCTTGATTATTCTTCACTTTGACTATTTAGAAGTCAAAGTATAAAATCAACTTCTGTGTAATCATATTTGGATAACTTTTTATTATTCCTTCAGAACATAATGTTTCATTTATCTTGATTATTTCAATAGGTTATCTTTATTCCCATAGGATCTTTTAAAGAAAAAAAGGCTCATGTATGACTTACAAAATAATTTCATCTTCGCTAATGAATTCAAATATTTTGATAGGCGAGAAAATGTGAATTTAAAATAATCGTATTAGAAATCGTTGTTGAGATTCGAAAGGGTTGTAAATGTTCGCTTATTCTTTGTTAAAAATATAGTTCTATCTCTGTCAGACAGATACTAAGCAATAAATGCTATGGTAGGTATAAGCAGTATGGGTGTTACGCCCTTATGCAGAATATCGAAACGCGAGGCAGTTGCAAGTAAACGGGTACAGAGCAATTACTATACATCAAACCATTTCACAATGAATAATACTAAAAAAAATTCTTCTCATTAATAACTTTCCAATGTCTAGTTACAACCACTAATATCAGAGCCATACTATAGGGCCCAATTATATTGAAATAAGGCAAAAGAGTAAACTAAGACTTTATCATAGTACTAGGACACTAGGGTACTCTTGACATCACTCCTGGTCATTCCCATCCTCTTTAGTGTATAGTTCATCCTCGGTCTCACCTGAGAACACAATGATAAATAACGCAGGGTGAGCGATAACGTCCAGTAGGACTTAAATCTCAATAGTCAACCAGGCTTTAAATAATTAATGCATTAAAAGGCAGAGTAACTAATGATAGAGTGAGAGATTCAAGTAGCATAAGAGATAGCATGATAGCATGTGAACGAAATAGCACAAGTTTCCAAATATAGCACGATTGTCGAGTATAGCACAAATAGCAAGATGGCCATAGCACAAATAGCACAAGTATATCGATAGCACAACGGATATAGTATAGCACTTTTTGTCAATAGACAACGAGAGATTATAGCACTTTTGATTGTCATTTAGATAGTCGAGATAGATAGCACTCGAGTGTAATGCCAAACCTCTAATCATTTTACTCCCATAGGCACTAGTACTTTCGGGCGCACATCTCAGGACCAGATCTGGCCCTTTATATATTGCCAGGCATTGGTTATATTGTTTATCTTTAGACAATCAGTCAATGGCCAATAAAGAGTACCAAGAAATAGATGAGAGTACTAGATGAATAGACGAGATAGTAGAGTGAACGTGAAAAGATGAGCGAGTAGAGTATAGATGAGAGCTAGTGGACATTGCACGTAACACGTCGAGTAAATAGGTGATAGCAATAGTTGCATAACATGCGCACTTGGTGTTGGCAATCAGGTGGAACTCACGACCCTTCCACTGGCCATGTTAAGCACAGGTCTAGATGTCCGGCGTGATTCTAGATAAGAGCGATCATCTAATAATCGTTTGGACCATATTGATCCCTAAAGGGTGTAATAGGTGTTAGGGTACAACCAGCTCATCGACCATGTGGGAATCCATGGACAGATGAGACTTACAGTGTAGCAACCTGAATTTTTGAGAAAAATAAAAATTTAAATAATAAATTAAAAACGCAACTAAAGGGATATTCAATGAAAAGAGCATTAAATAAAACCCATTAAATGGAAAAGAGTAATGGGCTTTGCTTAATGGATCCTCTAGAACTTATTGGGTCAAAATATGAATTTAAAAATAGTAAATAAAATGAAAATACCCTAAATTTGGAGTCTTAATATCTCCTACATAGAAAAGGACTCTTTAAGCTTTAAAAGAGGCAATAAGAGTTGGAATTGGATTCCTAAGCCTACCCCTTATGATTTAGAACGAATTTAGATCCCATCCTAACATAAATAGAGGTTGGAAAGCAAGAAAGGAAGGTTGGAGTTAGGAAATCTCGTAATTAAAGAGCAATTAGAATAGAAGTAGGAATAGGAACCCATACATGCATAAATACATCTCTTAAATCCTCTTGGCTGACCCTAGCTCGTTGCTAAAAGTTGTTGGACGTGGAGAAGAGGCCAAGGAGGAGAGGATCTCGTGGGGAGAAGGAGTTCTTGGAGCTTCTTCCTCGTTCATGGAGATTTTAACCCTAGAAGACAAATCGAGTCAAAGGTAGGCATTCTCACAAGCAAAACTAAATCAAATCCATCTATAGGTAGTTCCAATCACTAGGAACAAAAGCCCTCTTGTTTCATAATTTTTCATCGAGCCATCTTTTGTTCTTTATTTTAGAAGTTCTGCAAACATGATAACTCCGAGTCATCATGTTTGAATCATATCTCCATGTACACTTGATCCCATGCTACGAAATTTTTACTGTAGACACTTCATGTTGTTAGGGATCTTTTGCCCCTGAAAGTCCTAATTTTTGTTGAGCATGTTGCTTGAATTAAATCAATCTTACTCTCTGTATCATGTTCTATGTTACTCGTTATTGTTCATGCTCAAACCATTTCCAAACCATGCTCTCTCTCTAATTCCTATTTACTGGAAGTACTCTCGCATGTCTAGTTTCATTTGCCACTGGTTTAATGATTTTTCATCATGTATACAATTAGTTATGATTTTCTGAATGACCCTGTATCAAAATCTGATATTTCTAGACCGCAATCCATGACAAAGCAGAACTCTGTCAGACTCAGGCCATGGACCTGAGAATGCAATGGCCCGATAGGTTGCATTATCAAGCCCGTCGCGATGCTTTCCCTGTCGCGTTCTAAATGCGACAGTACCCTACGTCGTGTTCTGGCCTTCTGTCCTGGCAGCCCTGTCGCGACCCTTTTCAGGCCCTGTCGCGATCTGCCCTGACCCTGTCACGACCCTTACTGGCCTACGTCGCGTTCACAGGATTTTTGATGAAAACCCATAAAATGTATTGCTCTCACTTTATACAAAATTCTTATGCCTTTTTAACAGTCATACACGTAGTAAAAACACCTGTTTTAAAATGGAGCTATATTGAATGCTTTGAAATACATTTTCACGACTTCTTTTCTATCTATGATTTCTCTTACACATGCACACACATGAACCATCCATATATGGCTGAAATCCAGCATAAAATATCTCATAATATATCTGGTAATTTATTACAATAAAGTATATTAATTGCCCTATTTTAAAGGACTTGTTTATATACCGATATCGACGCTCCACTGTTCTAGAATTCCTCTAGAATGTTGAGCACTTATTTTTATATACACACTTTACTTGGCTTGTGGTGAACTCTCCGTCGGATATTCCTTTCGCCAAACTAGTGAACCCTTGCACAAGGCCTCCGTAAGTCTCCTCTGATCATGGATTCCCACATGGTCGATGAGCCGGTTGTACCCTAACACCCATTACACCTTTAGGGATTGATATGATTCAAACGGCTATTAGAAGTTCGCTCTTACCTTGAATCACATCGGACCTCTGGACTTGTGCATAACATGGCCAGCGGGAAGATCGTGAATTCCACCTGACTACCAATACGATGTGCGGGTGTTGTGGAACTGTTACTATCGCTTGTTTACTCATTGTTTTACGTGATGTACCCTTAGCTCTCATCTATACTCTACTCGCTCGTCTATTCACGTTCTCTCTACTATCTCGTCTATTCATCTAGTGCTCTTAACTATTCTTGGTACTCTATATTGGCCATTGACTGATTGTCTAAAGATACAATATAACCAATGCCTGGCAATATATAAAGGGCCCGATCTGGTTCTGGGATGTGCGCCCGAAAGTGCTAGTGCCCATGGGAGTTAAATGATCAGAGTGTTTGGCATTTCACTCAAGTGCTATCTATTTCGACTATCTATATGCAATCAAAACACAAAATGTGCTATACTCTCTCGATGTCTAGAATGACAAACAAGTGCTATACTCGTCGTGCTATTATTATACTTGTGCTAGTTATGCTATGGCCATCCTGCTATTCGTGCTATACTCGATACTTGTGCTATTTTTGGAAACTATACTCGATCTCGTGCTATTGTGCTATCCTGTTACCTGTTGTGCTATCTCTTTCTATATTTTGACTCTCTTGTACCTGCTATCTTTAGATACTCTTCCATTAAATGCGTTAATTATTTAAAGCCTGCTTGAGCCTGAGATTTAAGTCCTACTGGGCATTATCGCTCACCCTACGTTATTTGATGTTGTGTTCTCAGGTGAGACAGAGGATGACACATACACTCATGAGGAAGGGAATGACCAAGAGTGAAGCCAGGAGTACCCTCGAGTCAATATGTTATCATAGAGTTGTAGTTAGTTATTTCCTTTTATTGCAATGTAATTGGGCCCTATAGAATGGCTCTGATATTAGTGGTTGTAACTAGACATTTGAAAAGATATTAATGAGAAAGATTTGCTTTAGTATTATTCAATGTGCAATGGTTTGATGTGTAGTATTCACTCTATACCTTTTTCTTGCAACTGCCTTCGCGCTCCGATATTCCGCGTCGGGGCGTGACATACAGAGGCCTGGAACAAGGATTCAATAGTCCGGCAGAAGGGGCATCTGATGGAGATTTCGTCCAAGTCAAGAGAGAGTGTGTATATAGAAACAAGTGCTCGACGTTCTAGAGGAATTCTAGAACAGTGGAGCATCGGTAACGGTATTCCCAAATCATCGGGAGAAAATGTAGACAAGTTTATTAGAATTATGACATTTAATTACATAATTACCAAACAATTATGAAATATTTTCATGCCAAATTAAGCCAAATTAGAAGGTTCGAAGTGAGTGCAAGTGTTATGAGAAAAATCATGGACAAGATAGATCATGTGTTTAACTTGAATTAATTAAAATATATTCAATAATGACAACTTAATTTTTCTGTGTACAAGATAGTTAATACAACAGGGGGTGACTATATAACAATAAAACTTGCAAAAAGTTGGGTTTTTATGCAAAAAGCCAGATCGTGACGCACCCTAGTAAGGGTCGCGATGGGGTCAACTGAGAACATGACATGGGCTTGTACAGATAGCGATGGCCTTGTCAGTTCGGGCAGGCAGGTCGCGACGGGGTCACACGAGGGTCGCGACGGGCTCGTCAGATCGGGCAGCAGATCGTGACGACAGGCCCTGTCGGGATCAGATCGTAACGGAAGGCTCTGTCGCAATGGCCCAATGAATGCGGCCTATCGGGCCATCGCGTTCACAGGGTATGCGCCCGAGTCCGACAGAGAGAGGACAGTGCATTGGATTACGGACCTAACTTACCATATTTTGACATAGGGTGATTCAGAAAATCATATCTATTTGTACAGGCGATGAAAAATCATGAAACTAGTTGCAAATTGATCTAGACTCACATGGGTACTTACAGTAAATAGAAATTTGAAAACAAACATGGTTTCAGCATGGTTTAATCATGATACTTCACGTAGAACATGGAACAGTACACAGTTAGGGTAAAAGAATTAATTCATTATGTAGGGTTGATGAAAATTAGGGCTTCCAGGGGCAAAAGAAGTCTAACAGGCATCAGTATCCCTGATAAAAATTTTGTAGCATGGGGTTTGGTATATATGGAGATCAAGAATAAAAAAGAGGGTTCGGGTTCATGGTGTTTACAGAACTTCAAAAATTAAGAACAAAAGATTTACTCGATGAAAAAATATGAGACAAGAGGGCTTTGATCATCCTACAGACGAAATTGATTTAGTTTTGCTCGTGAAAATGCCTACGTTTGGTCGATTTCCTCTTCTAGGGCTAGATCTTGAACAACGAGAGAGAGAGCTTGAGAAGTGCTTCTTCCCACGAATTCTCCTCTTCCTTGTCCTCTCCTCCTGGTCCAGAAACCCTTGGCAACGAGCTAGGGCCGGCCATGGAGCTTTAAGAGAGTATTTATGTCCCTTCCTTTTCTATTTCCTAATAGAACTCTAACTCTTATTTAATTCCGAGATTTCCTATTTCTTTCCTCTTTCTAAGCATGCCAATTCCAATTTGGGTTAGATTGGGACCCAAATTCGTGGCCAACCTATTAGGGTAGGTTTAGGAATCTAAATCTAACTCAAATTAGCTATTTAATGTATTAAATTCCCCTTTTCTATTTAAGTAATAATTAAGTTATGAATTTAGAGTATTTTCCTATTATTCCCCTTTTAAAAATATCTATTTTGGCCCACGAATTTCTAATAGGTCTATTTAACAAAGCCCATTACTTCTTTTTATTTAATGGATTTTATTTAATTCTTTTTTATTTGATTTTCCAATTGCTTTTATTTCTATTATTATTAAATTTTTATTTTTCAAAAATCTAGGTTGCTACATCCTTCCCCTCTTAAAAGAATTTGGTCCCCAAATTCATATGATCATAATGGAGAGAATGTCTTACCGAAAAGATCGGGGTAGTTCTAGTCGCTTCGGATGGTTCCTTTCGGTTCCCATGTAGCTTCTTCCACTCTGCGATTATTCCATAAGACTTTAACCAAGTGAATGGGACGGTTCCTGAGCTATTGTACCTTCCGTTCTAGTATCTTGACTGGCTTTTCTTCATATGTCCGTCCTTGTTCAACACCAGCTTCTCGTGGCGAGTTATGTGTGTATGATCATATATATATTTCTTGAGTATGGAGACATGGAACACATTGTGTACACATGCCAGATCCGGTGGCAACGCCAGTTGGTATGCAACCTCACCAACCCTTTCGAGTACTTCAAAAGGACCGATGAATATAGGATTGAGTTTTCTTTTCACACTAAATCTTTGGATGCCACGAGTAGGTGACACCTTTAAGAATACATGATCACAGACTTGAAATTCTAAGTCTCACCTTTCTTTTGTCGGCATAACTCTTTTGTCTAGACTGAGCAGTCTTAAGCCGGTCTCTAATCACTTGAATGTCCTTTGTTGTTCGTTGTACCATATCCGGGCCTAGCCATTGCTGTTCTCCAACATCATTCCAGCATGCAGGAGATCTACAATTCCTTCCGTAGAGTGCTTCGAACGGTGCCATCTTAATAATCGTCTGGTAACTGTTGTTATAGGCGAACTCGATAAGGGATAGGTGCTCATTCTAATATCCTTGGAAGTCTATAGTGCAAGCTCTCAACATGTCTTCCACTATTGGTTGGTTCTTTCAGTTTGCTCATCAGTTTGTGATGAAAGGCGGTACTAAAATTGAGCTTAGTACCAAGCGCAGCTTGCAGTCCCTTCCAGAAGTGAGATGTGAACCTCGGATATCGATCCGAGACAATAAATGATGGAACACCATGTAGTCTTACAATCTTCTTGACATATAAGGCAGCTAGTACCTCCACTGACCACTTACTCTTTATAGGCAGAAAGTGGGCGGATTTGGTTAGTCGGTCAACTATGACCCATATGGCATCGATTCCACCACGAGTCTTGGGTAAACCCATGATGAAGTCCATGCCAATGCTTTCCCATTTCCATTCCAGAATATCTAGGGGTCTGAGTACACCAGCAGGGCGTAGGTGTTCCTCTTTTACTTGTTGGCAAGTAAGGCAGTGAGCAGCATGCTCAGCTACCTCTCTCTTTATGTTCGGCCACCAAAACATTCTCTTCATGTCTTGATACATTTTGGTACCTCCTGGATGAATAGTGTACTTTGTCTTGTGAGCTTCATCCATTAACCTTCTCTTCAGTTCTTCATTATCGGGGACGCATGTCCTCCCTTGGAACACTAGTCTTCCATCCTCAGTCATAGCAAAGTCCAGTCTTTCGGCTAAAGTTTCCTTGATGCAAACCAAGAATGGATTGCTATCCTGTTGAGCTTTGATATCCTCTATCAGATCAGATTGAATCTTGATATTGGCAACCAAGACTCGATCATCCCTATGTTCAATATTTAAGTCTAACTTTCGAATTGTTCTAGTAGTTGCATCTCGCCAAGGACTGGACTTGAAACAGATGCCATCGGCTTTCTACTAGGAGCATCAGCCATGGCGTTTCCCTTTCCTGGATGGTATTGGATGTTGAAGTCAAAATCCTTCAGATATTCTAGCCATCTTCTCTGTCTCATGTTGAGTTCCTTCAGGAAGAATAAGTACTTTAGGCTTTTATGGTCTGAGTAGATAGTGAACTTTTCACCATACATGTAATGTCTCAAAATCTTCAAGGTGAAGACCACGGTAGCCAACTCAAGATCATGCACGGGGTAGTTGACTTCATGAGTCTTCCGTTGTCGAGAAGAATAGGTGATGACTTTCTCCTTTTGCATCAATACACACCCTAGCCCAATTCTTGAGGCATCGGTGTAGACAGAGAAACCTTCTCCCTCTATTGGCAGAGCGAGAACAGGTGCTGAGGTAAGGCAATCTTTAAGAGTTCGGAAACTTTTCTCACACTCTTTACTCCAGGAGTAGGGATTCTCCATTTGTGTCAGACACGTGAGAGGAACGGCAATCTTGGAGAAGTCCTTGATGAACCGCCTATAGTGGCCAGCCAGTCCTAGGAAACTTCTGATCTTGATGACGTTGGTTGGTCTCTCCCAATTGAGTACAACTTTGACTTTGGAGGGATCAACGGAGATGCCGTCCTTTGAGATGACATGGCCTAAGAAGGACACTTCTTCGAGACAGAATTCACACTTGCTAAGCTTTGCGTACAGTTTGTTGTCTCACAAGACTTGCAATGCAATCTTTAGATGTTCTTCGTACTCTTCCTTGATCTTTGAATAAATGAGGATGTCGTCGATGAAGACGACCACGAATTTTTCAAGGTATGTCTGATATATGTTGTTCATGAGTTGCATAAAGGCTGCAGGAGCATTGGTTAGACCAAAAGGCATAACGACGAATTCGTAATGTCCATACCTGCTCCTAAAATCCATTTTGAAGATATCATCATCCTTGATCCTCATTTGGTGATAGCCAGATTGAAGATCGATCTTGGAGAAATATTGAGCTCCGGATATCTGGTCGAATAGTTCATCGACCCTAGGCAGTGGGTACTTATTCTTGATGGTCAGCTGATTGAGTTGACGATAGTCGATGTACAACCTCATCGATCCATCCTTCTTCTTGACGAATAGCACAGGTGCTCCCCATGGGGAAGTACTTGGTCTGATGAACACCTTCTCTAATAGTCCCTCAGCTGCATCTTCAACTCCTTTAGCTCGGCAGGTGACATCCGGTACGGTGACGCAATACCGGGGCAGCTCTAGGGATCAACTCATGGCGAAGTTGACATCTCGTTTCGGGGGAATCCCTGGAAGATCTTCAGGAAAAACATCGGGGTAATCCTGATCTTTTCCTCTACTACGGCCGCAAGGAAAGCAATGCAACCCTTCCTTATCATATTGTGGGCTTTTATGAGGGAGATTAGAGACATCCGTCTCTTTTGTCTAATCCCAAAGAATGCCAATTTAGAGAAGTCACTAAAGGTAACCTTCCCTTTCTTACAATCGACACTTGCCCCATATGTGGACAACCAGTCGACTCCCAAAATTACATCATAGCCTTCCATGGGCATACACACTAGGTCGGCTTTTAGGTTATGGTCTCCGATTATTACATTGGCAAAGGGAAAGTATTTGTTCAATTTCTCCTTTTCCCCTTGTGGCGTTGTGACAGAGAACTCACAACCCATGGATATAGGTTTTGCAGTTAGGGTATCAGAAAAGTGTTGAGATATAAATGAATGAGTTGCTCCGTATCAAATAAGACAAATGCTGATAAGGAGAAAACTTTTAGAGTACCTTCTACCACGCCACCGTCCATAGCGGGTTCCTCATCATGCAGGGCTTGCAGTCATCCCTGCTTCTTAGGTGTATTAGGGCACCTCTCATGTTCTTTTAGTAGCGGGCACTCTGGGATGTGGTGCACGTGACTTTCACAGTACAGACATGCACCAACTTTCCTCCAGCATTCGTCCGCTGTGTGACCTGGCTTGTCACAATACTTGCAGTTGTTTTTCACTAGAGTGTTGGGTACGAGACCTTGGGTTTCCTTTCTTGGCTGGACCCCTTTGTGATGTTGAAGGGATGTTTCTTGCCATTGGTCAGCTTGGCAACTGATGGTCCAGAAGTCATTTCCTTTTTCATGAACTTCCCTTTGATACGGTCAGTGGAGTCCATAGCATCTTCCAGCAGCTGAGCTTTCTTTACCATCTCGGTGTAGGTCTGAATGTCGAGAGGTGCTAGTTGGTTAATGTAGTGAGGCTTAAGGCCGTTAAGAAAGCACTTAGCCTTCATTCACTCTGTGTTCACCAAGTGTCAAGCATACCTTGCCAGTCTAGTGAATTGGGCCTCACACTCAGCCACTGTCAGGCTCATCTGCTTAAGAGCAGCAAATTCTGCAGCCTTCCTTTCTTACACACGCTCGGAGAAGTATTTGGAAATGAAGGCTTCTTTGAATTTGGTCCAGGTGAACTGACCATTTGCTCTAGTCGCTTTAACAGACTCCCACCAAGCACGGGCGTCCTTTTCAAGTTGAAATGTCGCCAGTAGCAGCTTATCCCCCACTGCACATTGCATGACATAGAAGATTCTTTCCGTTTCTTTGAGCCAGTGCTTGGCTTCATCCAGATCCATGGATCCACTGAACCTAGGTGGGTTCAGACTCCTGAAGTTACGATGCAACTCGCTTGCACTACCGCGGTTTCCCCCCCCCTTGGGTAGCTTGCACAATCGCACGAGTAAGTTCTTGGATGGTCTGTTGCATGCCCCTCATTGAGCACGTTCAACAGTCATCTTGATTGCTTAGTTCCTACAAAATAACTTATTGTCATGATGTTGATGTGAAATTAATTCGTGCGTGTGTGAGTTATTTTAGTTTTACCCTTAGCTCTAACCATGACTCACATAGGTAGGATAATTGACTCTAGTCGAGGCAGGTCAACCTAGATCATTCTATACTTACGAATAACCTAGGCTCTGATACCACAAAACTGTCACTCCCGGATGCGGAATATCGGAATGCGAGGCAGTTGTAAGTAAACAGGTACAAAGCAATTACTAGACATCAAACCTGTAACGACCCTCCTCAAACCGGTACGATTATACCAATCCCCATCGGTATAAAGAGCGTCATTACAGTGGGATAAACCCAAACACTAGCCGATAGGTTGAAAAGTACGTAGATAGCAATTGATTTCAGCGGAATAAATAAACGATTAAACTTAGTCCATCACCTCCCATATTCCACAATCTATATAGTGCAAAAATAGAACGCAATGTCCACATTATTACATGATGAAAGAGCTACATTGTCCAAATAGCATTTTTATTCAACTATAAAAGGAAAATACAACTAACTTGCTCCTCAATAGCCTCTCTCCAAGATAGCGTCTCTCCCCCTAGCACGGATACCTGTCACCTGTACGCCGAAGCAAGGGTGAGTCCAAAGACTCAGCAAGTAAAGCAAAGACTTAATCTTAAACATATCACATTCACATTAAGCTATTAAGCACTCATGAATACATGCTATCATTTAAACTCCCAAACACATAGAACATACTCTTAGCTATCAACACATTTTTAATCACCTAGACATGCTTCATTCTATCATATGTTTATTCTAAATCATGGATACTATTAATATACACTTGTACATATTCTCTACACTTAACACATAACATGATTCCTTCATTTCCACATTAATTCATTTCATGACATATTTCTACAACTAGAACATAGAATTAGACATAAAGGAGTGAACAAACTAATATGATGATATTCACTTTTCACATGCACTTTTCATATTTAATTTCACATTTTGCTTGCTGTTTTAAATGTACATACATCTCATACACTTGGTTTCATATTTTATAGCATGATTGAGAAGTTAAACATGGTCAAATTGGTTGGCAACAATAAGCACTAAAGCATGAAACTTTGTACTAAGCAAACATCACATCTAGCATGGAACCTAATTAATATTACATACATTTATCACCTTCATAACTACACTTTACTTGCTGTTTTGACATGAATTACATTCAATTACATTGATTTACATTTGTTCTATGCTATCTTATCCAATTCACAATTCTACATTTTCATCTTTCATGTTGCATAAATGACATGGTTACTCATGTTTATTCACATACACTATTACATGAGAACGATACTACATGACATGATGATAAACATGATATTGCAAATGAGGTATTAATGCATGAAAATATGAACATTATGCATTACTACATCGGTTTTCACATGCAAGCACACTCTCAATAACATTAACTGTCTCTTACATATCTTTTCACATATTCTTCACATCATTTACTCTTTGGTTTTCATTTATCACATATCATATCATTTGCACTCATCATGTGCCACATTCGCATATAATCTTACACTTTATACATATTCCAATTACTTAAAATGCCATGACACATAGTCCTAACTACCTTTTAGAGGACACAAACAAATATCTCATACTCATAGCTCATCACATCTCATAACACATACTCATAACACAACCCTATCACATACCCCACCTAGGCAATGAAGTGGTGAATCTTGGTAACTGCGCAGACCGGGAGAAGCTCTCTCCACCCTATCCAGTGGTACTTGTCCACCTCCGGTTTTTCCTAATGCCTTTAGGACAAACTTTTACAATGTAGAGCCTTCCATAGGGACTTTTCTATGTACATCTCTCGAAGCCTCTAGGGTAGCAGTGTCATTCCTTGGCCCAATTATTACACATTCACTTTATCACATTCTTACACTTTATTTACATGTTCACATAATTAATTGATCACTTTAAGTATCTTATTTGTCAATTGCACATGTCTTGATTAGCCTAATCTTGAAACTACTATTTTCAGAAATAAAACATCTTACAATACAGTCCTAACATGCTGTATATTTGCAGTTATACCAGATCAAATTCAACACATCTAATATATGAAATTTCAACGGTTTAACTAGAAATTATAATTTGTCATCAGTTGAGGTCTAAATTTTTATCACAGGTTATCATCAATAAGTATGTCACATATGAAATTTCTGGATTTTTCGGACAGTAAACATAATTTCTACAATTAAATCTAGAATTCACAATATTTATCGAAATGTCATTAAGCATGAGACATATCAATGTTTAGGCATCAACAGAACAGAAACCTAATACGAACATTCAATCTGTCATGGAAAATTTATGAAAACTAATTCACCACAAAATCCATTTATACTTGATTTAAACATGTTCATATCATGCTCAATACTTAGTCACTGAATTTTAATAATTAACATGGTTCATAAAATTTAGGCAACCTCATGATATGACTTACTGACAGTATACAATTACCCATAAAATTTTCAGAGTATACCCATGTCCAGAAATTATTAAACAGCAAAAGAAGATCAAAAGCACACTTTCAGGTCCTGAAGAAGTAGACGTCAAGGGATGTTGCCGTCAACTTCTTCTGAAGAACTTAACTGCAACCTATGTTGCCTTCTACTTGGTCCCCAGCAGCACATACATATGACTCTTCATACAACGGTGAATTCGGGGTTCCAGGACGTGAGGAAAATCGTAAAAATACCTAGGACTTAGGGGACATGTATAGGATCAAGATCTAGGTTTACTTGCCTTTTAAAAAAAATCTACAAAGATCAGAATCGTCGATGAAGCCCTTTTTGGCCCTGTCAAAAAGGTGCTCGGAACGCCTTAGATCTTCTTCTCCTGTCGATGTAGATGGCTCCTCGGAGTTTGAATCTCTTCCTCTATGTATAGGCTACCTCCCATTTGATGTAGCTCCTCGGGAACACCTCCAAGTGACGGATCCGCCTTCTAAAGATCAGCTTTTCACCATCTCGGAGCTAGGTTTTCACCAAATGTGAAAGCCTTTTCCTCATCCAAGAGTGGTATTTTTTATAGGTTCAAGGTTGGGGTACGCATTAGGGTAGGTTACCAAAGGTTTAGGAAGGGTTTCCTAATATGAAACTAGCCAAAACACGGACATTAACAATTCTGGAACCGTTACGCAGCGGATATTAACGTCAAAACGGTTGTAGTCAACCTGGCAGTTGACGTCAAGGTCTGGCCGCCCACTGGGGGTTTGCATCTAGGTCTGGCTGCCCACTGTGTCTTGGCGTCCAGGTCTGGCCGCCAGCAGTGTTTTGGCAGCCGAAACACCGATAAACCTAGAATTTCATGCATAAATGCACTAGAATAATTTAGTATATGCAAAATAATTTCATATATCATTACCACATAAAATACTTGCATTATGTAATATTTAATTAATTACAACTTACACTAATCATAATTAAGAACATATGCATCAATACATACATATATGCACACATACGTACACATTGCATAATTACATACATTACGCATGAACTTATGATTAAAATGTGTCCATTATTAGTTAATATTGTATGTATATTATCATCCAAGTACTTTACACACCCTAATAATTTAACACGCTTAAAGTAGATAAAATTATTTTAAACAAGGATAACACATGTATGTATACATACGCACATCCATAACACTACTACGTGCATTAAATAATTTAAATACAATAGGCACCTCATAATTAGATAATTCACACACGTATATATATATATTGCGTGCTCAGAAATAAACTCATGATTATTTACAAAGTGCATCTTACTATGAGTACAACACACACCATATGCATGAGATTTACATACATTGATAACTAGATAATGTATGCACAATTATGTATGTTTTATACTTGTATGAAAATAGCATACATATACTTACATGGTCCATAGCAAATTATCTATTACATGGACAATATTATCTATGTATTATTCACATACTATAGATGAATTGATGTACATAGGATTAAATAGATAGATATCATATGTATAAGTACATACATATATGTATATTTTTACACACAACCTCCATGGAATAGGCAGAATAGTATGCACTTCTAGATTTAGATAATGCATACATAATATTATTAAGATACAGTTTGGAATAAGTTATCTATGAAAATTTATACAACAAAAGAAATCCTTGCATGCATATACTTCAATTATCCTATGCATAAATATATAGGCATTTACAACATAATTATATACATTATGCATGAAATAGATAACCACATGCACATCGGTAATTAGATTAGCATGCATAGTATTACTTAATTATTACAAGCCTAGTATTTTAGTATACACAATACACATCAATTTAGCTAATTGCCTATTCTCACGAAAATATCATATATATACATGCATGAGTTCATAAGGAATATAGAAATTATAATACGCATAATTGAATACACACACTATACACACAACAAATAATTATACATGCACAATATAAAATGAATAAAAATTTCGGGGTATCACAAAACCATTTCACAATGAATAATACTAAAGAAAATTCTTCTCATTAATAACTTTCAATGTCCAGTTACAACCACTAATATCAGAGCATTCTATAGGGCCCAATTACATTGAAATAAAAACAAAGACTAAACTAAGACTCTATCATAGTACTGTTGCCCAATTAGGTAGCCAGAGTGGGGGTGAATGGGTCTTTAAAATTATCAGCTAATACCTGTTCACTAAAAATGTTCACAGAGAAATACACTTTGAAGATTGTTAGTGTTAGTAAAGAGAAACAACAATCACACGAAGACAATCACACAACACAAGAAGCCTGGTTCGGATCTCCTCTCCATAGGAGTCCTAAGTCCAGTCCCTGAGCAACAACTCAGGATTTCACTAACTAGGGTACAGTCCCCCTATGGACACTACAACACCCAGCCCAGCTGGTCTTCTCTTCACAGCCCGAAGAGGAACAACAACCTGGATACCCCACCAGGTCTTCCTTCTCAACAGAAGGGAACACACACAGAAACAAGTAAGCAGGAGATTAAGCCCCTAGATCAAGCTTGATAAGCCAAGATCTGAAGCAAGGGACTGAGAGCAATGAGATCTATAAACAAAGCTCACTCTCATAACCAAACAAGCTCTCTCGAAAATCTACAAACAATGCAGAGAGCAAGAGCTAATCTAATGGAATAAGGCTTGGCTCTTTCTTGAGAACTCGCAGAGACTTCATGATCAGAGAGTTTTCTATGACTGTCGTTCTCTGTCTATGTGTGTATGTTCTTCTGGAGCTCCTTTCTTCATATAATATCTTCAATTTGAAATCTAAACGTTGAAGTATTTGTTGTCTCTAGCTTTTGGTGGACGTTAGACTGAGTGGCACTTGGAAGCTTCCATCAACAGACTTTATCCTTTGTGCATGCAAGAGATAGGATCTTCTGAAGTGTCCTTTGGCTTCTATAAGGTCCAATTGTTGTGAGATGAATAGCTGACTAGGCCTGCACACAAAGGAAGCTAGAATGATAGACAGCTAAACTGTCTCTTGTTGTCAGTCAAGGTTAGTGTGAATATTCATCAAAATAGTAATGCTATTCTGCTGTTCTAAAAGATGCATAAAGAATAGACACGATAATGGATGATATCGTCTGCATGCATGCAAAGATACGTTCATCTTCATTAAATTCACAGCTGACAGAAGAATATGTGCGAAGACTTTTACTATTCAACCGTTGAAAGGATAAGTCATATGTCCAGTTAATAGATATGAAATAGATGCATTTATGACTTATGAAATCGTTATGCAACCAAACATCAAATCGTTGTGATATATGAAAGAATCGTTGTGATCATTAAGGAAATCATTATGATTACTTAAGAAGTCGATGTGCAAAGAAAATCGTTATGAGAACCAAAGAAATCGATGTGATTACTTAAGCAGTCGATGCGCAAAGCAAATCGTTATGAGAACCAAAGAAATCGATGTGATTACTTAAGCAGTCGATGCGCAAAGAAAATCGTTATGAGAACCAAAGAAATCGTTACGATTACCTTAGAAGTCAATACTCAAAGCAAATCGTTATAATATCTGAAGCAATCGATGCGATAAGCAAATCGTTACGACGTCTGAAGAAATCATTGCGATAAGTAAATCGTTACGATAACTAAAGGAATCGTTATGATAGCAAATCGTTGCGATAACTAAAGGAATCATTACGATAGCAAATTGTTGCGACGTTTGAAGAAATCGTTGTGATAAGCAAATCGTTACGATAACTAAAGGAATCGTTACGATAGCAAATCGTTGCGATGACTAAAGGAATCGTTACGAAAGCAAGTCGTTATGATGACTGAAGGAATCATTATGAGAGCAAGTCATTACGATGACTAAAGGAATCGTTATGAAAGAAAGTCGTTACGATGACTAAAGGAATTGTTACGAAAGCAAGTCGTTACGATGACTAAAGGAATCGTTACGAAAGCAAGTCGTTACGATGACTAAAGGAATCGTTACGATAGCAAATCATTGTGAGAACGATTTCTTTTGAATTCAAATGATGTTTCATTCTATGAAGAATCGATAAGGCTCTTATGAAACCATTATGAGGAAATCGTTACAGTTCTACTGTAGTCGTCATAATTTATAAAAGAATCCGATGTGTACTTAGAGAAATATCATACTTGATCTTAATGTTACTTCAGTAAGAATAATACTTACCAATTTGGCTGATTTTCCTTGTTATATTTCCTTTGCTCTAGACTTATAGAAAATAGGTTAGTGACCTTAATCAAGGGTTTGATATTATCAACATAACATGGTTTGTTAATCACCAAAAAGAAATGTGATTAAATTAAGTTACATGGGGATAGACTGTTCATCAATCTCCCCCTTTTTGTGATGACAAAACTTCAGTAATAGCACAGATATTTACATTTAATTCTGAAATTGTTTACAATAGCTCACCATATGTATTTCAGAGCTTGCAATGTTTCTCCCCCTTTTTGTCATTAAGCAAAAAAAATATAGGACTGAGACAAAGAAGAGGAACAAGAAAAAGTAAAGAGCACACAAAGAGTGTATTGGATTAATTTAAGAAGGTACAGAGAGATAATGAGCATGGGACAAGAGAGAGGCATAGTGAGAAATTATTTCCCAAGCCTGCTCTTCCTGCTTCTCAAAAAAAAGGCCTAAAAACCCCAAGAGATACGGAATAGGTTGGTCCCATAGAGGGAGCCATCCTACGGAGATGAAGGGCCAACTGCTTCTCAAGGAAATCTGCATAGGAATCACGATCCAAATCCATTTTAAAGAAGCTGACTTTTGCAAAACTGGCACAAGCAAGAAACTGATCTAGAGTGACAGGGTAGAATATATGCTTCTGCTTCATATCCTGGCGCATGCTACATAAACCTTGTACCTTTCAACCCAGTGAGATAGGGATCATTGACAAGGTATATGGAGTTCATATCCAGGAAAGTAGCTTCTGAGATGAGAGGTTCACCACCCCGGCACGAGATTCATTCAGATCAAAAAGTTGCTGTGCGGAGAGAGGATAGAATCTGATCCACTCTTTAGGGTTCAATCTTTCACATTCTGACAGGGCAGGAGCAAGAACTTCAGCACTGACATGGCTCTGGTGATACTCTCAAAACAAGAATCTGTGGAAAGCCACCAGATACCCCTTCTGGACCTTAATTCTGCCCATGACTCTGGCAAAACGCTCAAAAATATTGAGCCTACAAAGGAATCCATTATTAGAGAGTGGAGAGGGGGAAGGAAGGTAGCCTCAGGCAATTGAAGAGTGGCAAAGTCTACTTGGATAGCTTCAGTCCTACGAGAGGAGCCAAGACTTTGGATGGCCTGTAGGGACTAACCCAACTGGACTTCAGGCAAACGATGAAGATATCGATAATCATTAAACATCTTGAAGTGCCTGATCAGCTTTATCTCCTTCTGAATGAACGGGGCCCAGGAGTCCTTGTGGTGGATCAGGAACCATTCAGACAAGGTTAGTGTAACATCGCGCATTTTTCAGATCCTCGTGGATCCTGTGTTTAGCGTTTTTGGTGGCCAATGCGAGGCCAATGTGGCTTGTGTGCCGTGTGTGTGTGCGGTTCTGGGGCTTACTGGGCCAATGTTTTGGGCCTACAGCACCCTAGATCTCTCAACATGTCATCACGACAGGAAGGTCTGTCGTGTTCTTAACGCGACAAAGGTGGCTGTCGCGTTCATGTGGCCGCCTTGGTGTGTTGAGCGTCTGCATGTGTGCCACGTGTAGCGCTCATGGCAGCGGGCGTTGGGAAGGTGACGCTCAGGTCCGTCGTGACCTGATCGAGATGCCATGATGCGTCGCGTTCCGAATCGCAGCAGGTTTTTAAATAACCCCAGCCAAGCAGAACGCTCAAGGTTTCTACTCGGCCAGGGGGAGGAAGCTCTGGCGAATTCGCGTGGGATTTGGCGTCTTCGGCGTGTCCTCACTGCAGGGAGTCCGGGAGAAGCAGGGGAAACGCCGGGAGATTGCTGCATAGCGCGTTCTTCACGAAGGTAGGTGAACTCTCCCTATTTTCAGGGTGTAAATCGCATGGGATAGGGTTCCAAACAGTTTAATGAGTTTCTAATAGTAGATAGCATGCTTAGGTATTCACAAAAGCATGAAAATGAAGAATTAAGGGTGGTTTGTATTGTGGGAATGGGCTGTCATGGAGAGAGCCCGGATTAGGGTTCCCGCCTGGTAAGGCAACGGGTCCCTATATCGCGTTCTGAACGCAACACAGCGATCGGTCGCATTAAGGATCAAGAGGCGATAGGTAAGTTGGTCGCGTTCTGGACCTGAAGGCGACATGTCGTGGCGACCTTCTGAAGGCGACCCAATGGGTTGTCGCAACTTGGCCCGAGAGGCCCTGTTTGTGCATGGTTTACGCATGTGATTATCCGATTATCGTTATCGGTATGCTTAGTGTTAGTGAGCAGTGCATTGGCACTTGTGGCGCTCTGAGAAGCGCGTGGTTTTCAAGGCTAGCTTACAGGTTACGTAGCTAGCTAGTAGTTTGCCTATGGACATAGTGTTCACATGAGGCAGGTGGTGTTCATGTGTTGTGGACCATCAGTACACGAGGTTTACATGAGGTTTCACGTGGTTTGTGCAGTGCGCACGTGGTTCTGTGTGCGTCTCAGGTAGTAGATGCCTATCATGGTTACCTCTCCAGTTGGGTGCCCCAGGTTCTCTGTGAGCCAGCTATTAGCTCGGGGCTTTGTCCCAGTACTTGTGCTGTATCGTCGAGGTCTGTGTCGCCTGACCTGGACACCCTCAATCCTAAGTTTGAGTTGTACGTCCGGCTAAGGGAAAGACGACAGTGGGACAGTGACTCTTGAGTTTGTTTTTAGTCACTTGTAGCGTGATCTTAGTTGGGGATACGGACACCAGTTGTCGACACTGGTCCCCGACTAGTCCTTTTCTAGTGCCTCACTCTATCGAGCCCAGGCCATGGTCTCTAGAGGTGCCAGGCGTGGGCCTGTGACCGTGTGGTCCGCAGGTGGTGGTGTTTAGTTGGTCTCCACAGTTGCTTGTCTTTTTCACGTGGAGTGGCAGCTGGACCTTTCGTCCGTGGCTGCGAGACTGAGAGGTAGACCTGTGTTAGTTTGTCCGAGTCTGTTGCTGGTGTCGTGAACCAGTCTACGTGGCTCGAGTGTGGCGGTCTCTACTGTAGCTCATACACGGATTGGAGTTTTTACCGTTTATTTATTACAGTTGTTTTACGCAATCGGATAGCGGTGAGTTTGTTTATAGCTTTAATATCCTATTTAGTTGTGCTATAAATTGCTAGCATAGTTTACTGCTTCTGGTACTTGCTTTTGGTTTGCTCGGTGTTGGGGGAGTTCCCTACTGAGCCAATGACTAGTGAGGCTCACCCCTACTCCCCACAGGCGAGGGCGAGGAGGAGGTTTCTCTACCGTCGTCCAGTTCGGATCCGCGACGTAGTGGTGTTGGCCCAGCGCCTCCAGCAGTGTAGCTTTTCTTTCTTCAGTTGTACCTGTTGTACCTCGGGGTATGCCCCAGGCTTGTGTACTTTTATTTATTTCTTTTGAAGTTGGCTATGTAAAACCTTGTATATTATAAATGCAATAGTGTGTTCCTTTGTGTTTACATGGACTAGTGTATGGTATCCCTTGCGAGGCTTCAGCCCGTTCGTGGGAGGCGGACTCGGGTCAGGCACGTTATTGGTTTAACGGGCTTGGACGAGGCTTTCCATCACAGTTAGGGTATGGTCCCTAGGAGGGAATCTGGCAGATCTGGCAGTTTGGGATTCGACTGAAGAAAAGATTTTAGTTTTGAGGAATTTGGAAAGAGAAGTGTAAGGTAAGATGGTGTTTAGATAGTCTGTGAGATTCTGATGAGGAAGATTGAAGATAGAAGCAAAAACCACCTTAGAGAGGAATTCCCTGTAAAGAGGTCTACTCTTGGTGACTGTTAGTGAAAACCATGGAGGAGGATACAAAACTGAAGAGGAGTTAGAAAAGAGGAGGTTTTTCTTTTCTTATGGAAAGGACTAGAAGAGTCTGTCCTATGAATATGTTCTCCAACCTTGAGGACAGATCGGAGAATGGCTTCCTCAAACTCATCCTTGATGGCCTAAGGTAGGGACCATCAATCTGAGCTCCCTCTGGAATGATTGTAATGAAGGAGGGAGGAGGATTACGATGAAGGAGAATGTGGGTTGGAAGAGGTAGGTTCAGAGGGTCCAAAGAATGAGGGACCAGAGGAGGAGGAGGCTCCAGCTGAAGATGCTAGAGGAACCTCACTGAGAGGAGGAGGTGGAGAAATGTGAGAGACAGGAGGTGAAGAGGAATGTGTGGGAAATGGGGTAGGAGAGGAGATGGTTCTGGGTTGAGGTTGCTTGAAGGGTTGAAGAGCAGGTGGAGCAGTGGAGGCCGAAGGTGGAGAGGAGGGAGCAGGTGTCTGAGTAGGTGAAGGAGCTGGGGGCTCTAGAGCGATTGCTGCTTCTTCTGCCAAAATTTGCTCAGACCCAACTAGCCCTGATGGCCCTGATCCTTGATCTGATGGCCCTGAAGGCCCAGACTCCACGGCTACTTCTGGAGAAACAATTTCCGGCCCTGATGGCCCAGACTCTACAGCTGCCGCCTGAGAAATAATTTCCGGCCCTGAAGGCCCAGACTCTTGATCTGATGGCCTGGCAACCTCTTCTTCTTCATTTCCTTTAGAAGGCTGAGCTGGAGGGGGAGGAGGAGCTTGAGCTCCAACTACCTTCAAAATCTCAGAGAGCATGGACTTCATGCTTCCCATTTCCTTGTTGAACCATTTCATAGCATTTCTTACTTGGGATAGCTCTTTGGTGGCTGATGCCTGGCTCATGAATATGGAGTTTACATCAGATTGCAGCATAAGATTTCTCCTTGAGCATCCAACCTCTCTATCACAGGCTTCAAGTATTACAATTTTCTGACTTCGGGACCTCTGATATGGAGAATCCGCAAGGAGAGGAACTACCTTTCCTTTCTCCCTTGCTTGGTCCACAGGTGCCTGAAGATAACCATCATCATCTTAAGAGTCTGAGGAGCTTGCAGTTTCTCCTCTCTAAACTAATTTTCGAGGGGTTTTTCATTTCCCTCCCCCTGAGTCTCACTGCCCTTTTCAACACTAACTTCTTCTTCTTCAGCCACAAACTCCATAGGAAGATTGGGTTGAGCTGCTGCTACTGCTTCAGATTGGACTGGGAGGTCTTCTGAAGGAACTTCAGGGTGGCTTGATGCCACAACACTTTCTCCCTGAATATCCTCTGCTACTGAATGCCCCCCTCAATGGGAGCATCTTCCATTACTGCATCTACTTGAACTGATACGTGCTCCTGCTGGATTGGAGCTTTTTCTATGACCATTTCTTTAGTGTGGCCTTCTGCCCAGATTCTGCTACAAGAGATTCACTTGCAACTTGCTCCTCCTGAGAAATGGAGTCCAGTGCATTCCTAAGTAGCGTGGCTACTTGGGAAAATGGAAGAGGATCCTCTGGAGATTACCCAAAGGGCTCAATGAAGTCAGGAGGAATGTCCTCAATCCTTCTGCTGGCTTCTTCCTCTGCTGCTGATGTCACTGCTGCTACTGGAACTACTTGATCAATGGCTGCTTCTTCTGGCTCAACCACTGCCGCTGCTTCTGCTACTGGTTCTAGGTCCTCTTGGGTTTCACCAATGATGGCTTCACCCTCAACCGCACCAGTCTTCGACCATACACTATTCACAACTGAAAATCCACTCTTTCTAAAGTCTCTGGACCTGATGGCTTGGCCCATTTTCTCATAAACATCACCAACTACGCTAATGCCAAAATGCTGGAAAATTCTTGTCAAGAGATGGGCATAAGGTAGTGAGATATTCAACTTAATCTTGGTGTCCCATACCTGAGAATTGGCAAACTTCATCCTCTCAATTATTAATTCTGCAGTGTTAATTTCCTGGTTCTGGATGGCCCAGAACATCAGGTCAAAATCTGCCCTGGCGCAGGTAGAGAAGGATGCACTCCTAGGAACAATAATCTGACAAATAATGAAGTGCAATAACTGATTAAACGCACTAAGCTGGTTGATATCCAGCTTCCCATCCTTCAGCCTGAAATCTGGACCAATAATCCCTAGCCCCTTGACTTGAGTGTCCACAGAGTGGACTCCACTGTGACCAGTGGTGGAGACTTCAAACAGAGAGGCTAACAAATCCCTGGTGATCCTGATCTGGGTACCCTTGACCATGGATGTCAAGGTCCCATCCGCCTTAGTGTTCAAACAAACATAAAAGGCTTTCACAAGATACGGATAACTTACTTCAGACAGGGTTGCTATCTTCGTCCATTTTAACTTCTGCAGAGCTTCAACTAAACTGCCCATTCCATTCTTCTCCAGGTTTGCCAAATCTACTACCTTGTGACCACAAAGCTTAGCCTTGACTGACGCGAACCTAGCTTGCTGATCTGCGGTGAGGAACGCAGCTCCGTAGCCCCCAACGGTGCCGAAAATGGTTGTAGAGGCCATGGAATCTAGCAGGGAAAGGTTATGAAGGATTGGAAGCGTGATTGAGGAAGAACCTCTCAAGAAATTTATGGCGGGAGAGGTTGAAGGCTTCAAATCTGAGGAAACTCGATGCCGGGGTCGATAGGGTATCGCCTTAGGCAAGAGGACGAAAGAGATAAAGAGGGAAGAGGAATCGTTCCACACAGATTCTGAGATTTGTGAAATAAAGAATAAAAGCTTTTTCAAAATGGGATGTACCTTTATGGTGGAAAATGACAAATCTCCAATTTCAAAGAAATAAAGAGTCACAAATAACGAACCGACAGGAGTATTTACGCCAGATAGAATAAATGAGAGATAATTGAGATATTTTGCTCACTTTCAAGGAGAATAATTAATTTAAGCTCTGAAAATGAATATTTCAAGTTTAGCAAATAAATCATTCACAATTTGCACATGCCCAATTCCCTTCTGAGAGAAGTAAACCTCTCTTCGGGTAAGGCTTTTGTGAAGATGTCTGCTAACTGATTATTTGTATCAATGAAGGAAATTTCTATATTACCATTAGCTACATGATCACGAATAAAATGATATCTAACCTCAATGTGTTTGGTCCTTGAGTGTTGTACTGATTCTTGGTTAAGTTTATAGCACTTGTGTCGTCACATAGTAGTGGGATTGACTTGATGTGTAGCCCATAGTCCTCAAGTTGTTGCTTTATCCATAGGAGTTGTGCACAGCAACTTCCAGCAGCAACATACTCAACTTCAGCTGTCGATAGCGCTACTGAATTCTGCTTCTTAGAGGACCAGGATATCAGACATCCTGCAAGTAATTGACAACAACCACTGGTGCTTTTTCTATATATTTTGCATCCAGCATAGTCAGCATCAGAGTATCCTACTAAATTGACTTCACATGATTTTGGATACCATGTACCTAGATCATGAGTTCTGGATAAATATCTAAAGATTCTTTTAACTGAAATTAGATGAGATTCTTTAGGATCTGCTTGGTATCTAGCACACATACAAACACTAAATAAAATATCAGGTCTGCTAGCTGTTAAGTAAAGTAAAGAACCTATCATACCTCTATAGATTTTTTGATCTACTTTCTTACCATCCTTGTCACTGTCCATCCTTGTTGATGTACTCATAGGTGTTGACAGTGGCTTGGCATTTTCGAATCCAAACCTTCTTTAAGAGCTCCTTGGTGTATTTGGCTTGACAGATGTGGGTGCCATCTTTTCCTTGCTTAATTTGTAGTCCAAGGAAATAGTTGAGCTCCCCCTCATGCTCATTTCGAATTCTCCCTGCATTAACTTTTCAAATACTTGCAAAGAGATTCATCAGTAGATCCAAAAATTATATCATCTACATAAATTTGCACAAGTAATATGTGTTCAACTTTGGATTTGATGAACAATGTACTATCTACTTGACCTCTAGTGAAACCATGGTTCAGTAGAAATGAGCTAAGCCTTTCATACCAGGCCCTAGGTGCTTGTTTCAACCAATAAAACTTTATGTAATCTAAAGACATGATTAGGAAATTCTGTGTCATCAAAACCCGGAGGTTGTTCCACATAAACTTCCTCTTTAATAAAACCATTTAAAAATATAGATTTACATCCATTGAAATAATTTTAAATCTAGAGCATATGCATATGCAAGTAAGATTCTAATAGCCTCAAGTCTAGCTACAGGTGCATAGGTTTCATCGAAATCTATGCCTTCCTCTTAAGAATAGCCTTGAGCTACTAACCTGGCCTTATTTCTTAAGATCACACCAGCTTCATCCAATTTATTTCTGAACACCCATTTGGTGCCAATAGCTGGATGATCTGATGGTCTAGGAACAAGTGACCACACATGGTTTCTCTTGAACTGATTCAGTTCATCTTGCATGGCTAAAATCCAAGATTCATCAGTAAGGGCTTCATTGACTGTCCTAGGCTCTATTTGAGAAACAAAAGCTAGGTAATCACAAGGAATTACATTACTTCTTGTTCTTACCCCTACAGTTGGATCACCAATGATGTTTTCAGGTGGGTGATCTTTCTTGTATCTCCATTCCTTTGGAAGATTTTCATGTTCAATGTATGTTTGTTGCAGGTCTTCCAGAGGTGGATCTTCCTTGTCCTCAATTGATGTGTTCTTTAACTTCTTGGACAAATCATCTGCATCATCAACGTCACTATCTTCTTCCTTTCTCAAGGAAGGGTTAGTTTCATCAAAGATAATGTGCACAGATTGCTCTATCAATAGTGTACGCTTATTAAATACTCTATAACCTTTAGGTTTAGAAGCATACCCCATGAAGATGCCTTCATATGATTTGGCATCCAACTTACGAATGTCTCTTTTGCCGTTGTTGTGAATGAAGCATGGACACCCAAAAGTTCTAAAGTGATTGATCTTTGGCTTCTTTCCCTTGTACAGCTCATAGGCAGTCTTCTTTAGGATTGGCCTGATCATCACCCTGTTGATGATATTGCTTGTTGTATTTACTGCTTCGGCCCAAAAATATCTTGGCAAATCATATTCTGACAACATTGTTCTTGCCATGTCCAATAAAGTTCTGTTCTTTCTTTCAGCAACTCCGTTCTGCTGTGGTGTCCTTGGTGCTGAGAAGTTGTGCTCAATCCCTTGATCATCACAGAATTTTGCAAATTTGTCATTCTGGAATTCTCCTCCATGATCTGACCGGATTCCAACAATGCAGTACTTCTTGTCTCTTTGCACCTTTCTGCTGAAACTTACAAAATTGTCAAATGTGTCATCTTTGTGTTCTAAGAATGACACCCATGTGAATCTGGAGTAACCATCCACTACTACAAAACTGAAACTCTTTCCTCCAAGACTTGTGGTCCTCATTGGCCCAAACAAATCCATGTGAAGGAGTTCTAAGGGTTTAGAGGTGGTTACCACAGTCTTTGACTTGAAGGAACTCTTAGTGTGCTTCCCTTTTGCACACGGTCTGCAGATACCATCCATTTTAGTGCTGACCTTTGGCAGACCTTCCACAAGACTTCTCTTTCTGAGCTTGTTCATGCCATCCAAACTGCAGTGGCCCAATCTTCTGTGCCATAGCTCAGTTGACTGCTCTTTGCTGGCTGCTAAACAAACGTCTTGATCTTTGAGTTCTTCAAGGTACAGTACATATAGATTCTTTTCTCTGTTAGCTTCAAAGATAACTGCTCCATCCTTCATAATGCTGCACTTGGATTCTGAAATTTGATTTGGTGTCCCTTGTCACATAGTTGGCTGATACTTATAAGGTTATGCTTCAGACCTTTGACACATAGAACATCTTCATAATAGTTTTGATGTTGCTGCCAACAGATCCACTCCAATAACAGTCCCTTTCTCATTGTCTCCATAGGTGACTGTTCCTTCTCCAGCTTCTAGATGAGAGATAATCTTTTATTTCATGACGTGCCTTGAGCACCCACTATCCAAATACCATTTGGATGCTCAAGGTTACCCTGAAATGAAAACATTAAGTTTTAGGTACCTAAATTCTTTTGGGTTCTTGTTGGTTAGTGTCATCCTTTTACAAATTTAGGGGTTGTATATAGTTTCAGATGAATAATGGTATTTTTAGATTGTCTGGTTACAGGGGTTGTATATTATTCCATTGTTTATCTTCCTGATCGTCTAGCACCTTTTAATACTAAGGAATTTTACCATTAGTAAATTTCTCCAGCGTCTTTGACAGTTTGTCATTTTCTTCACTTAAGGGTTTGATTTCTATTCTTAGTTCATCTGACTTCTCCTGTTTTTCTAATCTGATTATTTGTTTATTCTTATCTCTTAGATCCTCACACAATAGATCATTTCTTCTTTTCAGTTTAGATACTTGTTTTTCTAATTGTTCATTTTCTGATTTTAAATCTGAGTTTGTGTATTCTAGATAGGCAATACTCTTCTTACTAGCTTTTAGTAACTTAGATACATTTCTATATTTATCATACAGTTCATTAAATGCTTCTTCTAAATTGTCTAAATCAGAATCATTGCAAGAATCAAAAGAGGAGTCAGAGGTTACCTTTTTGTCTGTATTGGCCATGAAAGCCAAGTTGGCTTCTTCTTCTCCCTCACTGCTCTGGGTTGACTCACTGTTAGAGTCACTGCTGTTTTCCCACGCAGCTGCCATTGCTTTCTTTTTGTACTTTCTGAATTTTCTGAAGTTGTCCTTCTTCATGTATTCACCTTTCTTGAGCTTTGGACATTCTGCCTTGATATGTCCGGGCTTCTTACACTCATAACATATCGGCTCGGTCTTCTTCTGATCTTTTCCTTCTGATTTCTTGAACTCCTTGTGTTTCTTGAAGTGTCTTCTACCAGATTGGAACTTCTTCTTCTTTGCTAGGATGCATTGTAATCTCATGTACAGCATTGCTTCTTCATCTTCACTGTCCTTGCTGCTTTCATTGTTATCTGAGAGTTCATCTGATGAGTCTTCTTCAGCTTTAAGGGCATTTGAGTGCTTTTTTCTGCTCAAGGACTCTCCCAACCTTTCCATGTTGATCTCATGCGCCATAAGGGACCCAATGAGCTTCTCCAACGACATCTTTTTCAAGTCGTTGGCTTCCTCAACGGCTGTTACCTTTGGGGTCCATGAGGGTGGTAGGGATCTGAGAATCTTCCAAACCATATCTCCAACTTCATATGTCTTCCCAAGTCTAGATAAGCCGTTTGTAATGTCTGTAAATCCACTAAACATTTGAGTTATGGATTCACCTGGTTGCATCTGAAATCTTTCATACTGTGTTACAAGAATGTCAATCCTTGTCTCATTCACTTTGTCTGTCCCTTCATACGTGATTCTGAGCTTTTCCCACATCTCCATTGCGGATTTCCAGGCTGAAACTCTGTTGAATTCCTTCTTACTGAGAGCACAACACAGAATGCTCTTAGCTTTACAGTTGAGGGAGATCTCTTCCTATCATCGTCTGTCCAGTTCTGCCTTGAGTTCAGGATAACGAGATCTCCTTCTTCTATATTGACCAAATGATAGTCGAATCCTTGCAGAAAATACTCCATTCTGGTCTTCCATTAAGTGTAGTCTTTACCATCGAAGAGAGGGGTCGGTTGACACACTGACCTTCAATGTTTCCTTGGGCTGCCATGGATCTTTGCTCTTCAGATCGTTGGATCTTCTTCTTTGTCGAAGAGACTCACTCTGATACAACTTGTTGCCCAGTTAGGTAGCCCAGAGGGGGGGTGAATGGGTCTTTAAAATTTATCAGCTAATACCTGTTCACTAAAAATGTTCACAGAGAATACACTTTGAAGATTGTTAGTGTTAGTAAAGAGAAACAACAATCACACGAAGACAATCACACAACACAAGATGTATCCTGGTTCGGATCTCCTCTCCACAGGAGTCCTACGTCCAGTCCCTGAGCAACAACTCAGGATTTCACTAACTAGGGTACAGTCCCCCTATGGACACTATAACACCCAGCCCAGCTGGTCTTCTCTTCACAGCCTGAATAGGAACAACACCCTGGATACCCCACTAGGTCTTCCTTCTCAACAGAAGGGAACACACACAGAAACAAGTAAGCAGAAGATTAAGCCCTTAGATCAAGATTTGATAAGCCAAGATCTGAAGCAAGGGAATGAGAGCAATGAGATCTATAAACAAAATCTCACTCTCATAACCAAACAAGCTCTCTCGAAAATCTACAAACAATGTAGAGAGCAAAGAGCTAATCTAATGGAATGAGGCTTGGCTCTTTCTGAGAACTCGCAGAAGACTTAATGATCAGAGAGTTTTCTATGACTGTCGTTCTCTGTCTATGTGTGTATGTTCTTCTGGAGCTCCTTTCTTCAATATATATATCTTCAATTTGAAATCTAAACGTTGAAGTATCTATTGCCTCTAGCTTTTGGTGGACGTTAGACTGAGTGACACTTGGAAGCTTCCAGTCAACAGTCCTTTATCCATTTGTGCACGCAAAGAGATAGGATCTTCTGAAGTGTCCTTTGGCTTCTACAAGGTCCAATTGTTGTGAGATGAATAGCTGACCAGGAACTGCACACAAAGAAAGCTAGAATGATAGACAGCTGAACTGTCTCTTCTTGTCAGTCAACGTTGTGTGAATATTCATCAAAATAGTAATGCTATTCTGCTGTTCTAAAAGATGCATAAAGAATAGACATGATAATGGACGATATCGTCTGCATGCATGTAGAGATACGTTCAGTCTTCATTAAATGCAAAGCTGACAGAAGAATATGTGCGAAGACTTTGACTATTCAACCCGTTGAAAGGATACGTCATATGTCAAGGTGATTGATATGAAATCGATGCATTTATGACTTATGAAATCGTTATGCAACAAAACAGCAAGTCGCTGTGAGATATGAAAGAATCATTGTGATCATTAAGGAAATCATTATGATTACATAAGAAGTCGATGCGCAAAGCAAATCGTTATGAGAACCAAAGAAATCGATGTGATTACTTAAGCAGTCGATGCGCAAAGCAAATCGTTATGAGAACCAAGGAAATCAATGTGATTACTTAAGCAGTCGATGCGCAAAGCAAATCATTATGAGAACCAAAGAAAACGTTACGATTACTTAAGAAGTCGATGCTCAAAGCAAATCGTTATAATATCTGAAGCAATCGTTGTGATAAGCAAATCGTTACGACGACTGAAGAAATCGTTGCAATAAGCAAATCGTTACGATAACTAAAGGAATCGTTATGATAGCAAATCGTTCCGATAACTAAAGGAATCGTTACGATCGCAAATCGTTGCGATGTCTAAGAAATCATTGCGATAAGCAAATCGTTACGATAACTAAAGGAATCGTTTCGATAGCAAATCGTTGCGATGACTAAAGGAATCGTTACGAAAGCAAGTCGTTATGATGACTAAAGGAATCGTTACGAGAGCAAGTCGTTACGATGACGAAAGGAGTCGTTACAAAAGCAAGTCGTTACGATGACTAAAGGAATCGTTACGAAAGTAAGTCGTTACAATGACTAAAGGAATCGTTACGAAAGCAAGTCATTACGATGACTAAAGGAATCGTTACGATAGCAAATCGTTACAAGAACGATTTCTTTTGAATTCAAATGATATTTCATTCTATGAAGAAATCGATAAGGCACTTATGAAACTGTTATGAGGAAATCGTTACAGTTCTACTGTAGTCGTCATAATTTATAAAAGAAACCGATGTGTACTTAGAGAAATATCATACTTGATCTTAATGTTGCTTCAGTAAGAATAATACTTAACAATTTGGCTTGATTTTCCTTGTTATATTTCCTGTGCTCAAGACTTATATAAAATAGGTTAGTGACCTTAATCAAGGGTTTGATAATTATCAACATAACATGGTTTTCTTAATCACCAAAATAGAAATGTGATTAAATTAAATTACATGGGGATAGAATGTTCATCAAGTACTAGGACACTAGGGTACTCTTGACATCACTCTTGGTCGTTCCCGTCCTCTTGAGTGTATACTTCATCCTCGGTCTCACCTGAGAACACAACGACAAATAACGCAGGGTGAACGATAACGCCCAGTAGGACTTAAATCTCAATAGTCAAGCAGGCTTTAAATAATTAATGCATTAAAAGGCAGAGTAACTAATGATAGAGTGAGAGAGACAAGTAACATAAGAGATAGCATGATAGCATGTGAACGAAATAGCACAAGTTTCCAAATATAGCATGAATATCGAGTATAGCACAAATAGCAAGATGGCCATAGCACAAGTATATTGATAGCACAGCGGGTATAATATAGCACTTTTTGTCAATAGACAACGAGAGAATATAGTACTTTTGGTTTTCATTTAGATAGTCAAGATAGATAGCACTCGAGTGTAATGCCAAACACTCCGATCATTTAACTCCCATGGGCACTAGCCCTTTCGGGCGCACATCCCAGGACAAGATTGGGCCCTTTATATATTGCCAAGCATTGGTTATATTGTTTATCTTTAGGCAATCAGTCAATGGCCAATAAAGAGTACCAAGAAATAGATGAGAGTACTAGATGAATAGACGAGATAGTAGAGTGAACGTGAAAAGATGAGCGAGTAGAGTATAGATGAGAGCTAGTGGACATTACACGTAACACGTCGAGTAAAAGGCGATAGTAACAGTTGCATAACACACGCACTTAGTGTTGGCAGTTAGGTGGAACTCACGACCCTTCCACTGGCCATGTTAAGCACAGGTCCAGAGGTCCGACGTGATTCAAGATAAGAGCGATCATCTAATAGCCGTTTGGACCATATTGATCCCTAAAGGGTGTAATAGGTGTTAGGGTACAACCAGCTCGTCGTCCATGTGGGAATCCATGGACAGAGGAGACTTACGGTGGCCTTGAACAAGGATTCACTAGTTTGGCAGAAGAGGTATCTGATGGAGAGTTCGTCTAAGTCAAGAGAGAGTGTGCATATAGAAACAAGTGCTCGACGTTCTAGAGGAATTCTAAAACAGTGGAGCGTCCGTAACGGTATTCCCAAATCATCGCGAGCAAATGTAGACAAGTCTATTTAAATTATGGTAATTTAATTACATAAATTACCATATACATTATGAAATATTTTCATGCCAAATTAAGCCAAATTGGATGGTTCAAAGTGAGTGCAAGTGTTATAAGAAAAATCATGGACAAGATAGATCATGTGTTTAACTTGAATTAATTAAAATATATTCAATAATGACAACTTCGTTTTTCTATGTACAAGACAGTAAATAGGATAGGGGGTGACTGTATAACAATAAGACTTACAAAAAGTTGGGTTTTTATGCAAAAAGCCAGATCGCGACGCACCCCAGTAAGGGTCGCAATGGGGTCAACTGAGAACGCGACATGGGCTTGTACAGATCGTGATGGCCTTGTCAGTTCGGGCAGGCAGGTCGCGACGGGGTCGCATGAGGGTCGTGACAGGCTCATCAGATCGGGCAGCAGATCGCGACGACAGGCCCTGTCACGATCAGATCATGACGGAAGGCTCTGTCACGATGTCCAAGTGAACACAGCCTATCGGGCCAACGTGTTCACAGGGTCTGCGCCTGAGTCCGACAGGGAGAGGACAGTGCATTGGATTGGGGACCTGACTTACCCTATTTTTACACAGGGCGATTCAGAAAATCATATCTATTTGTACAGGTGATGAAAAATCATGAAACTAGTTGCGAATTGATCTAGACTCACACTGGTACTTACAGTTAATAGGAATTTGAAAACAGACATGGTTTCAGCATGGTTTAATCATGATACTTCATGTAGAACATGGAACTATACACAGTTTGGGTAAAAGAATTAATTCATGATGTAGGGTTGACGAAAATTAGGGCTTCTAGGGGCAAAAGAAGTCTAGCAGGCATCAGTATCCCTGATAAAAATTTCGTAGCATGGGTTTTAGTATATATGGAGATCAAGAATTAAAAAGAGGGTTCGGGGTCATGGTGTTTATAGAACTTCAAAAATTAAGAACAAAAGATTTACTCGATGGAAAAATATGAGACAAGAGGGATTTGATTCCTGAGGTTTAGATCAACCTACAGACAAAATTGATTTAGTTTTGCTCGTGAGAATGCCTACCTTTGGTCGATTTCCTCTTCTAGGGCTAGATCTTGAAGAACGAGAGAGAGAGCTTGAGAAGTGCTTCTTCCCATAAATTCTCCTCTTCCTTGGCCTCTCCTCCTGGACCAGAAACCCTTGGCAACAAGCTAGGTCCGGCCATGGAGCTTTAAGAGAGTACTTATATCTCTTCCCTTTCTATTTCCTAATAGAACTCTAACTCCTATTTAATTCCAAGATTTCCTATTTCCCTCCTCTTTCTAAGCATGCCAATTCCAATTTGGGTTAGGGTGGGACCCAAATTCATGGCCAACCTATTAGGGTAGGTTTAGGAATCCAAATCTAACTCAAATTATCTATTTAATGCATTAAATACCCCTTTTCTATTTAAGTAATAATTAAGTTGCGAATTTAGAGTATTTTCCTATTATTCCCCTTTTAAAAATCTCTATTTTGGCCCACTAATTTCTAATGGGTCTATTTAACAAAGCCCATTACTTCTTTTCATTTAATGGGTTTTATTTAATCTCTTTATTTGATTTTCTAATTGCTTTTATTATATATTATTAAATTTTTATTTTTTGAAAAATCCAGGGTTCTATAATGGGTTATCTGTAAGAACTCACCAACTGCATCCCCTTTCTATCAGAACTCCCTTACTTTCAAAAAAAGTTCAGTATTCCCCACACAACTGTCTGTCTGTCCTTAAATGCTTTGAATATCTGTCTTTCTGAGGCTCTTTATACTTTACATATATTTCTATCTCACCTACCTCCAAAAGGACAAAGGTATTTGTGTTTTTCATGACCTTGCGGAAGTTTGGCTACCTACTGAAGCATGCTTACGTTCAGTCATGAGTATGGAGCTTGCAGTCATTTAGTGAAGCTGTCTCATAGAGCGATGATGCTAATCTGCATAGCCGGAAGGAACGATGGTCATCTCTGAGGGCTCAAGATGTCAACATCCAAGAATCAACGGCTATCTTTCAAACAACTATTTTCAAACGGTCAATTAAAATAGGAAGCTCAAATCTCTAATGCATATATAGGAGCTGAAGTTTGAACTAGAAAAACACACCAACAAAACGCATACACATGCAAGATGGTGACATACACAAGAACCATAACTCAACCACACCTTCGACAGAAAAGAGAAAGAGAGAAGCTCACAAGATTTGAAGAGAGACTACTGCTTCAAGCTTCGACTTCCAAGCTCTCTACATTCTGAAGTCTTTTCTCTTGGGTGGCCAATGTATTCTAGATCTTCTCAGCCCACCACCTTTGAGTCAGAAAGAGTTAGAGCAATCCTTCTTATTTGTATCTCTTTCTGATTTTCTGTGTTTGCTCACCCATTGAGCAGACACACTGTACTCTTTTCAGTGATTGTAACCAGCAGGGGGTTTGTTTCCTGTAGTGCCCCTCTTGTGAAGGGAAGACCTGCAGTTGTAGGTGTGTGTATTGCCCCTTGGTAAAGGGAAGACATACTTGGGAGCAAGTGGGTTGTAATACCTCTTAGGTTGAAAGAAGGCCAAATGGTTTTGCCAGTTAGTGAAATCCCAAGTGGTTCTTAGGGACTGGACGTAGGACTTTCATATGGGAAGGGCCGAACCAAGATAAAAAATCAGTGCACTTTGTGTAATTGTTTCCGCCAAGTATTTCACTTGTTTCACATACTACACTAAGTACTAACATCACTATTTAGTGTTATCTGTTTTTAGATAACTTTCTAAAGGTGCAAAGAAGTCCTATTCACCCCCCCCCCCCCCCCCTCTAGGACATCATTAGCTCCATCTTGATCCAACAAGAATGAGTGATAGTTCTTTGCCCTTGGAGTAACATAGCCCATTCACCTCTACTAACTTCAGCTAGATTTAATCTAAATCTTCTTCATTAAAATGCTTCATCCTGCTGAAACTGGTTTGCTGCTCTTTTATTAAGTTCCCAAGGAGATCAAAAAAATCTGAGATTCAAGTGAGATGAGAGATTTAATAGACTACTGCTCCTTTCTAAAGCTTGCTTAAACTTTGCTGCTTCACTAGGATAGATTGATAGGAAATCCACCTCTGTCAGACTATGACTCTTCTAAGTGATGAGTTTAAGGCATCGAGAGGAACTTCCTTGGTCTTGATCAAGAGAGGGAGCCTGTCTTCGAATTTGTAGTCTGGCAACCCATGGACTTCAAGAAAAGCTTTTATTTGTAAAAATTCTTGTAAAATAGAAAAATTGTGCTCAGAATGATAAATGAAAGCATACCAAAAAGGAGGAAATAATTTGTTAGGTTTATTTTTCCATTTCTGCCCAACTTGAGATGGAAGTGCCACACTAGGCACAATCTGAGCAAGAGGGTGAGTAGGAAATGCAGAAGAGGGAGTAGATGATCTTGGAAGGGATGAGAAGAAAAGTGGAGGTAAGGTGTGAAGAATTGGAGTGTTTACAGGTGTAGGAGTGAAGGTATACACTGTAGGAGATGAGGCAAAAGAAGTGACTGGAGGAGAAGGAGGTTGTTCCTCCGGCTGGGAAGTAGATGGAGGAGGAGGATCAGAGGAAACTAGAGGTATTGGTTCAGAGGGAGTTGGAGGTAATGGTGAAGGTTCAGAGGAAGAAAAGACTACAAAACTGGATTTTACAAGCTTCCTCCTAACTCTTCTCTTGAAAGTCTGAACCTTGGGCTGATCCTCTACTGCCTGGGAGGACATCTCTACTAGCTACACTTCTAGTTCAACCATTTTTTGTTCTAACTGTTCAGAAGGCTGCGCTAGTTGTGATTCCTGCTTCTGCTATTGTTCAACAGGTTGATCTGGCTGCTTCTCTATCTGCACTGCTGACTGATTTAGCTGTTGCTCTGGATGTGGCTCAGGCGGATTGGGTTGTTGCTTTTATGGCTGAGGTGCTGAGGTAGGTGCTGGAGAGCTGCCCTTGCCCTACTGGCAAACCAACTAAAGGAGCAAGTCCTTCATCTACTTAACTTATTATGACAAGAAATCAAACTTAACATCTATTTGGTGTATCTGCATCTGAAGTACACCAAGCATATCTTGTTGCTTAAGGACCAAATTGAATACATCATCTATGGTCCTTCTAGTCTTCCCCTGAGACCTTGGCTAGGTCTCAACTGGAGATGGAGAGACATGGTGAAATTCTTGTTCTGCAGTGGGCTCAAAAGGTGTAGGGCTTGAAATTTCTTCTCCATCAGTTATTGCTTTACCCTTGAGATCTCTAAACACTTGTTGAATTGTATCTTTAGTGAGATCCTATTCAAGAGGAGTTTTGCTGGTTCAGCTTCTACGGCAACTGCTTCTACTCTGGCTGGCTCTCTTTTGACTACTGGTGGCTGAACTGGTGGAGCAGAAGAGGAGCCGTGTACCTCATCAAGAAAAATATTATGACTACATACCAGTACAGAATCCCTAGTCCAAAGGTTTTGTGCTTTATCCTCTAAAATATAGTGACTTCTGCGAAGGGTGGATAGCCCAATCTTCTCTTTCACTAAAACTAAAAGTTCTTCTGATAAATCCACTAAAAACCTTCTGAAAATTACAGCGAGAAGAGGTCCATAAGGAAGAGATTCTTGAAGATACTTGGATCCTGCCATCCTCTCTAGAACATTAGAGGCAAGATTGACTTGGCGCCTCTGAATGGCCCAAAATAATAAATTGCCATCTCTGGCTGTGATGGACGAATGTGTCCCAGCCCTAAGAATGATAATTGTGGTGATGATGTCATGGAGGAGCCTCTTCTCTATAGAGAGCTCATTGATAAGAAGCCCCCTTTTTGAGGTGGCTCCAAGGCTACCAATAATCCCCAAACGCTACTTCTTCAAAGACACAACATCACTGATCTTGTGCCCGAAGGTAGGGCAATCCAAATTTTCTGCTAACAAATCTTCTGTGATGGAAATCTGAGTACCTTTGACATATCCTTGTAGAGACACATTTTGCTTAGACCTGAAGGGTCACATAAAACGCCTTCATTCCATCCTCATAAGTTGGCTCGCATATCTGGCATAGCCTTATCCAACCCATCACATCTAGGGTTTCTGCTTCTGAACTGAGTCAACTCATTAACTGTGAGAAATCTACTATCTTTCTAGGGCAGAGTTGAGTCTCTGGAACTTCTCTTGGGTGAAGAAGAAATCGTCCAGAGCCCTAGAGGAGGCCATCTAGACCGAAATAAAGGAAAAAACTAAGGCTGCTTACAAAGGAGATGTGAAATGAGTCCAAAGATGTCAAAGATCCTACCTTTCTTCAAAAAGATTGAAGAAAAACGACAGATGCTTGGCAAGGCTTCCGTCAGGTTGAAGAACGGATGCATGAACCAGGAAGAAGATAGAGGAGTCAGAGACGTTTCACATGGGGTGATTTGGAAAGAGAGGGGGAATGGTCTATATAAAGAAAGGAGATTTATGACAGACCATAGACAAGAAGATGAATAGTTGAGATTAAATGAATAATTAATTATTTAACTCACCCCCAAGTACATATATGTATATATTTTAAATTAACAGTAACTCCGACTTCCTAAAATTTGACTTTGTAAACTCCGACTTTAGAGAAGTCGAATATTCAGGACTTGGAAAAGGTTGACGCCAGATAGATCAAACAATGTAAAGAATTTTAAGCATTCAATCAGGATTACACATACCTATTTCTCTTCTAATTGAAGTAAACCTATCTTCAGGGTGTGGTTCAGTAAAATATATACTAATTGATTATCTGTAGTAACAAATTCAAGCAAGATATCACCATTACTTACATGGTCCGTAATGAAATGATGTCTGACCTCAATGTGCTTGGTTCTTGAATGCTTAATTAGATTTTTGGTTACATTGATCGCGCTTGTGTTCTCAAACAGTATTGAAATTCCATGCAATTTGTGCCCATAGTCTTCCAGTTGATGTTTGATCCATAGCGTTTAGTGCAACAACTTCCAGCTACAATGTATTATACTTCTATTGTGGACATGCTACTGAATTTTGTTTTCTAGAAGACCAAGAAATTAAGCATCCTGTAAGAAATTGGCAAGTACCACTGGAGATTTTTCTATCTATTTTGCATCCAACATAGTCAGCATCACCATATCCAAGCAACTTAAATTCAGAACATCTGGGATACCATAAACTCAATTTACTTATATTTATAAGATATCTAAAAATTCTTTTAACAACATTAATATGAGATTCTCTACAATCAGCCTAAAATCTGGCACACAAATTGTGACGGACCTCGTTGCTCAAACCCGTTAACCCACTAACGAGCTTGATCCGACTCTGCCTCCCGCGAACAAGCCGTAGCCTCGCAAGGGATATCATACACATGTCCGTGGAAACACAAAAGAACACACTGATACATATAAAAGATTCACAATCTCATACATATTCACATTAGATTTACATAGCCAAATTTCGACCAAAGTCAATGGAAAATACACAAGCCTGGGGCATACCTCGAGGTACAACAGAAGAAAATCTACACTGCTAGAGGCGTCGGCCCAATACCGCTGCGACGCGGCTCTGAACCAGAAGACGGTAGGGAAACCTCTTACTCTCCTTCACCTGTAGGGAGTAGGGGTGAGCCTCGCAAGTCACTGGCTCAGTAGGGAAACTCCCCCAAATACTGAGTGAACTAAACTCAAGTATGTAAGCAGAAAGCTACGCCAGCAATTTATAGAGTAAACTAAGCAGGATATCAAAGCTATAAATACCACTTACCACTTGTCGTTAACACAAACCAACTTAAATAAATAAACGACAAAACCACAACTCGGTGTACAGGCTAAAGTAGAGACCGCCACACTCATGCCACGTAGACTGGTTCGCGACACCAGCAACTGACTCAGACAAACCACACAAGTCTACCTCTCAGCCTCGCAGCCACAGACGAAAGGTCCAGCTGCCGCTCCATGAGAACAAGTCAAACAATTATGGAGACCAATCAACACCAACCGTGGACCACACTGCCGCGGGCCCATGCCTAGCACCTTTAGGGACTCTGGCCTGAGCTCCCTAGAGTGAGGCACTGGTAATACGAGTAGTTGGGGACCAGTGATGTCTACTGGTGTCCGTCCCCCAACTACGAGCACGCTACAAGCGACAAAACAACAAACTCACACAAGTCGTTGTCCTACTATCGTCTTTCCCTCAGCTAGACGTACAACTCAAGCTAAGGAGTGAGGGTGTTCAGGACAGACGACATAGACCTCGACAATACACACACAAGTACTGGGACAAGCCCCGAGCACAAGCCTGCTCACAAAGAACCTGGGGCACCCAACTGAAGAGGTAACCACAATAGGCGTCGTACTACCCACCACGCACACACAAACCACGTGCACACCACAGAAACCATGTGAAACCTCACGTCAACCACGTGAACACAGCACACTGACCGCATAAACAATACGTCAGTCACGTCGACTACTTGCTAACCTCAGAAACATGCTCCCAGAGTGCAACAGGTGCCAATGCACCGCATATACTTGCCATGTACAAGAAATAGTAATAATCAGATAATTCCACCATTAAAACCATGCACAATAGGACCTCTCGACTGAGGTCGCGACATAGGCTAGTGTCGCCTTAAGAACGCGACACCCCGATATGTCGCGTTCATAACATGAACGCGACGGGTCGGCCTGTCACGTTCAGAACGCGATAGGGGGCTCTGTCGCCTTCACAGACGAAAACCCTAATCTGGGAGGAACTCCACGGATCACCACCCCAAGCCATGCAAACCACGCTTAATTAACATTTTTCATGCTTTAATGGATACCCTAACATGGTATCTACCATTCCAAACACCAAATACCAAACATACATGCATCCCACACAATCACACGATATAAAACAGGAAGAATCCCCCTACCTTTGCGAAGAACGCGAAGAACGAGGCTATCCCAGCATTTCCCCCGCTCCATGCAGGATCCCCGCGGTGAGAACACGCCAAACACACCTCAAAATGGTCAAATCGCCCAGTAAAAATGCCACAGCACCCTTCCCTGGCCGGGCAGAATTGGTTGCAGCTCTGCTTGGCCAGAGCAGGTTAAAAATGCATAGCGGTTGGGAACGCGACATACCCCCCTGTCGCGACCTGAACGTGATGGACTACGGCGTTGCCTTCCCAAAACTGACATCTTCATGCTAATCAGTGCGCGACACGTGGCACGCATGCAGATGAAAACCACTCAACGGCGGTCACAAGAACGCGACATGCAGGACCGTCGCATTCAGAACGCGACGTCCCTCACTATCGCATTCACAAACAGTGAACAGGCTGGTGTTTTGGGCCCAGCCTGCCAGCCCACAACCACACCCAACCGTACACACACTGAACACGCCACATTGGCCATGCATTGGCCACCACAAACTCTAAAACAAGGATCCGCAGAGATCGACAAAGATCCACAAGGCTTCGAAAAATGAAATGCGCGACGTTACACAAACATACATTGAACATTTTTTTGGCCTACTAGCAGTCAGATAGAGTAAAACCCAATCATACCTCTATAGATCTTTTGATCTACTTTCTTGCCAATTGGATCACTATCTATTTTAATTCCTGAGCTCATAGGAGTTCCTAAAGGCTTACACTTGTCAAATCCATACTTAGAAAGCAAATCTGAAATATACTTGCTTTGACAAGTGTGAGTACCTTCCTTAGTTTACTTGATTTGCAAGTGAAAAAAGTAATTAAGCTCACCCATCATGCTCATTTCAAACTCACTTTGCATAAGGTTCTCAAAGAATTTTCAAAGTGATTCATTAGTAGAACCACAGATAATATCATCAACATATATTTGTATAATTAGGATCCCTACAAAAATTTCTTAATAAAAAGAGTGCTATCCACTTTACCTCTTGAAAAATCATGTGATAGAAGATAAGCACTCAGTCTTTCATATCAAGCTCTTGGAACTTGTTTCATACTATATAGTGTCTTCTTTAATCGAAAAATATGATTTGGATATTTAATATCTTCAAAACCAGGTGGTTGTTCAATATACACTTCTTTTATGAAACTATTCAGAAAAGTACTTTAACCCCATTTGATACAAATTGATATTAAGAGAACATGCATATGCTAATAAAATTCTGACTGCCTCTAATCTAGCAACTGGAGCATATGTTTCATCAAAATTAATGCCTTCCTCTTGAGAATATCTTTGTGCTACCAGTCTGGCCTTGTTCCTTGATTACCCCTGATTCATCCATTTTGTTTCTGAAGACCCATCTGGTCCAAAAAAATGGATGGTCAGAAGGTCTAGCTACAAGAGTCCAGACTTGGCTGCGTTGGAACTGGTTAAGTTCCTTTTGCATAGCTAGATCCAAGATTCATCTGCCAGAGCATCATTGATTATCCTGGGCTCAATTTAAGAAACATGCAATATAATCACAGAAAATATTTCATACCTCTTGTTCTTACACTATCATGTGGATTACCTATGATATTTCTCTTGGATGATCTCTGTGATATCTCAGTTCTCTTGGAAGTTCTTCATGTGCTTCTTTTTGTTGTTGTAGTTTTTCTAGTGGAGGATCTTCATTGTCTTCACCTTTTTCTTCAAGAGAAGCTTGTTCTAGATCCCTGCACAACTCTTCAGAAACATCTTCTTCTTCTTCTATTATCTTAATAGAAGGGTTAGTGTCATCAAATAAGACATGAACTGTTTGTTCAATGGTTAAAGTTTTCAATTGAACATCCTATATCCTCCAGGTTTTGAGATGTATCCTAGAAAAAATCCTTCATCACTTTTGGCATCTAATTTTCTTAAATTATCTTTACCATTATTCAAAATGAAACACTTATAACCAAAAGGTCGAAGATGACTGATGTTTGACTTCTTGTCCTTGTACAACTCATAAGGTGTCTTCTTCAAGAGTGTTTTGATCGTGCACCTATTGATGATGTGGCAGGCTGTATTGACTACTTCTGTTCAAAAGTATCTGGTAGATTGTATTTAGCAAGCATTGTTCTGGCCATGTCTAGCAGTGTCCTATTCTTCCTTTCTGCTACTCCATTCTACTGAGGTGTTCTAGGTGTAGAGAAATTGTGTTCTATACCATTTTCTTCACAAAATCTGAAAAATTCTTCATTCTTGAATTCTCCACCATGATCAGATCTGATACTAGTTATTTGATATTTTTGGTTCTTCTGTACTAATTTACTAAATTTCAGAAAGGCTGAAAAGGTGTAGCAACCAGATATTTTTACTACATAAATAAATAAAAAATTTAAAGAAAAATGATTTAATTAAAACCCATTAAACAAAAATAAGTAATGGGCTTTGTAAAATAGATCACATAAAAGCTATGAAGCCAAAATAGGAATTTTGAAATATTGGTTAAGAGAAAAATAACCTAAATTCGTAATATATTGTTTCCTAAATAGAAAAGAGTAAGAAAATCATTAATATAGCTAATATATATTGTTATTGGACTCCTAAACCTACCCCAATTGTCTAGGTACGAATTTGGAATCCAACCTAACCCAATTAAGAGGAGGAAAGCTTGGAAGGTTGGAAGTAAAGGGAAATTTAGAATTTAATAGGAGTTAGAGTTGTAGTAGGAATTAGAAACACTAGATGCTTAAATACACCCCAACCTCTTCATGGCCGACCCAATTGCGTTGCTGAGACTTGCTGGACGTGGAGGAGAGGCCAAAGGAGGGAGAAATCATGGGGGGAAAAGCTTGCTCTAGATCTACCAACTGTTCTTCGAGTTCTAAGCCCTAGAAGTCAAATCGATCTAAAGGTAGGCATTCTCACAAGCAAAACCTAATTAATTTCGTCTGTAGGATGTTCGTGACATCAGGAAAAAAAGCTCTCTATTTTCCCTAATTTTCATGGACCCTATCATGAGATATTCATTTTTTAAGTTCTGTTATCATCATGACCCCGAACCTCATGTTGATCCTAGATCTCTTTGTACACATGATATCATTCTATGAAATTTTTACTGTGCATGCTGCTCGATGTCAGAAAAAGTTTGCCATTGTTTTCCCTAAATTCTATTGTGTATCTTACTCGAATTAATCTTTTTCCATCACTACATCATGTCCTATGTACTTAATGAAAGAACTTGATCAAGCCTGTCAAAACCATGATTACTTTCAAATTCCTATTTACTGTGTATACTCTCACATGTCAAGATTCGTTTAAAACTTGATTCATGATTTTTCATACCCAATACACCGACATTTTGATTTTTAAACAACCCTATTGTAGACGCGAGATTTGGCCCATCCTCGAGTGGCTCATGGCCCAATAAGGCTTGTTTAACCGCTTATTGACTTGCCTCGGATCCCATGTAGACGTCCACATTGACCACCGTTGACTCCATGTTGACGGAAAGGTCCCTGGACGCCGACTCCGGTTGACGGCCACATGTGTTGACGTATGCATGGGTTGCCGGCAGCATCGCTTTCCGTCAACCTGGGTTTACTTGGTCTGCGCAAGTGCTCGAGATTCCAGCCCACTTGCGCCATTCTCTCCCCCATGCAATGCATGGGGCCGTTCCCAATAGGCAAATAGGCCACCTTGGCACCCCCTTGACCCAGTAAAAGTTCTACATGGCCCCCTCTCATTGGTTCAAGCCTTAACACATGGATTGCTATATGTTTAAGTGTGTTTCTTCACACTTGAGCATCCTATGCTCCCTACCTCTGACCCCACTGCTTATATAAGGTAGTCATTGGCCTTCTAAGTGAGAGGGGAGATGCTGGACGAGCTGATGTCTTGATGCTTTGAGGGGAGAGAGAGAAAGTGCACCTAAGCCTCCACCTTTGTTCCGTCTCTTCCTCTCAACCTTTGGAGTGTCCAGGAGGCTTCATCAAGAGCTGGAGGAGCCCACAAAGGAGCCAGTCAAGCTGCTACATGAGGATCATCTCCCTCTCTTCTCCTTCTCCTTCTCTCTCTTATTCTTGCATTTTACACACATACATACACTCACTCTAGGCACGTAGTGCACCTTCCTACACACCTAAAAGGGGTTTTCCAAACCAAAAACAGAGGGAAGAAGGGTGCTCATAGCACTTGGCCACCCCTCTTCTTAAGCCCGCAACCGGTACGGGGCTCTCCTTTTGGGCTTCTCCTTCCCTTTTGGACATTTACTACACTTCATCCAAGTCTAATAGAGCTTTCTCTTGTTGCAGGTACACTTCCAACGAGACCGTGGAGCTTCCTTTCTTTGGTCGGCCGAAGAGAGGAAATTTGGAATCCCATCATCATCCTCTACGCGAGGCAGCGTCACCGGCGCGATCAAGGCACTTCCTTAGGCATAGGTAAGGCCCTGGCGATCACCTCCCTTCAGTTACTTTGCTAGTTTCTTTGTCTTTCTCCTTGGTCAATCTAGTCAAACTGAAGTCAAAGAAGCAAGCAAGGGTCAACAACACCTTTCCTTGCCAACAAGGGAGCAAGACAACCTTCGGAGAACCTCTGGAGCAGCTGCTGCATAGCGAGGGTGCGGAAAGAAGTATCCATAGCTCTTCTTTGGCGATCACGGTGGGACTACTGCTGCTGCCATGGTTTTTAGTCTGTACACAGGTAGACGGCAAGCGATCTTGCGGTTTACCCAGGTAAACGTCCACTGGTCTTGTCATTTAGTTCTTCTCAGCGTCAACATTTCTTGTCGTTTATTCTCTTAGCGTCCATCGATCCTACCGTTTACTGCTTTCTGAGGAACTGAACGATCGCTGTGTTGCCGTTTATTTCACAGAAGCTATTTTTTGATCTGTTTTTCTTTCTGTTTGCTTCCTGTCTAATTTCTAACAGTCCTCAGTCACAGGGGGTTCTTTATTCTCTTTTGTTCTAGCCTCCCCACACATTTTAGGATAGCCCCTCCTTGATTCACAACCTTTTACTCGGGGATTCCCTCTCGAGTAAATCGGGTTGGCTTCAAGGAGAACTCCATAAGTCCCTAAATTGCATAGATTCCCTCACGGTACGAGGCAGGAGGACCTTTACCCTCCCATCTAGTCCGCCTATTCACCCGGTTTTGAGTAAGGATTGAGAGAACCGGCCTTTGCAAGTCTAACTAACACACAACTTCAACATCTAAAATTTTTTGGGACGTTGTTTGACAACATTGTTTGGTAGAAATCCACATTTCTCCTAATAACAGTGTAGTTAATCATCATATCCTCTTAAAATCAGCAGGTTGTGTGATAATGGACTCTTGGTTGAACTCCGTTAACATGACTAACAATTCGGCTTTTGAATATGATGATAATATTCATGATGAATTTGTCAGAATGGTAAATTCCAATATTCAACCTAAAGAGTCGGTCCAATCTTCCTCTCAAGCAGACAATGAGGAGGTAAGTTTGAGGGTCAACCCCACATATGCCCAAGAAATTCAAGAAGACCCCGAATTTTCCAAACTCCTCTCCCGCTATTCGCCTGAGGACATCATTTCAATGCATTCCAAGCATACTGTCTGGGCAATGGCCTCTCCTTCCTCTCCATCTCCATCTCTGTTCAATTTTTCTTCATCTAGGCCCATTCCTAGACCCATCACTCCTTCCCGGGTTCCCATCTCCACTCCTCTTCCTCCCCCTCCCACTCCCACTCCCACTCCTATGCCAACTCCCATTCCAACTCCTACTTCTGTTTATCCACCTTATGTCCAACCCACACCCCCCGCTCAATCCGAATGCATCTCCCGTTCGGAGATGGAGGGTCTTGTTAGGAGACTCTTAGCTGAGTCATTGTCCCACTCCAAGCCTCACTCTCTCCAAAATTACTGCAAGCTCTCCAATGCTTACTTTCCCCCAGGTTTCAAGGCCCCGAAATATCACAAGTATGACGGGACCTCCGACCCCCAATTCCATCTCCCCGGCTTCACCATGGATTCCCACCGGTGGCTGTATGATCGAGTTCTTTTAGTCCACCTCTTCCAACAATCGTTAGAAGGAGAGGCTTTGAGGTGGTTTACTTCCTTGCCCGCATCTAACCTTATCAATTTTGACAGTGTCTCCGAACACTTCACTTCTCACTTCTCTTACATGGCCACCCAAGTCCCTACACTTCCCAACTTGGTGCGGAAAAGATGAGGCTGGATAAAGACTTTGTCACATTTTCCAACCGTTGGAGATCCATGGCTTCAAGGGCCAACCTCCCCATCCCGGAGTCCCAAGCCATAACAATGATAGTCACCAACAACACCCCTTTGATCGAATCTATATTGATGCTTAGTGAGTTCCCCTCCTTTGCACACCTTTACAACCGAGCTAGGGTGGTCCAAAATCAAATCAAGGACTCCTCCCTCCCATCGTTCTTTGAAGGGAAGCCCAAGGGACGCAAGGCTCCCGCAGCACCCACCATCGAGGGGGTGATCGTCGATGAGTCCATTAGTGCCTCCAGTAAGTCACTGAGGCCCCTTAACAAACCCTACAATTCCTTTGATCCTCACCAATTCACATCGCATCCCTCTATGCCCTATTCAACTTCTCCCCCATCTTCTGGCTATACTCATCCTGGTCCCAAAAGATCTCACTATCCTGCTCTCCCTGAATCCCTTGGGGACATTTTCTTCGCCCTCATGTCTTGCGATGCTATCCAACTCCTACCACAAAAGGAAGGTGTGCATCCGAGGGCTGATACCTCAAAGTATTCTTCATATCATAGGGTGCAATGACCCGCTTCCACCCGGTACGGTTATACCAACCCACATCGGATGAGAGCAAGCCGCTACAGAGGAGAATACCCCAACAAGTAACAAATGAGCTGAGATATACACAAATAGAATTAAATAAATGCAACGAAATTTAAATGAATCTTATTCCATCAACTTTTAAATCCACATACCACAGTCTGTATAGTTCAACAAGAGATGACATAAGTGCAAAATGTTCCAAATACATAGCCGACTCCAAGTACATTTGAACAAAATTCAAATTTCAATTGTAGCATTACATACTTATGAAATATAAATTACAATCTTCAATCACTTAGTCCAACTCCACTTCAAATCTTGCAGGTTCCTCCGCTGCTAATTTCCTGAAATTTTAGCAAGAGTGAGTCTACACAATAGACTCAGCAAGTAACTTAAGATTCAATACATACATATTTTCTAACAATTTAACACAATAGAATTTCTGCAATTAATCATACATGCTTATGCTATAACAAATAATTCACATGGAATTGTATTAAACAACTATTCTAACACATGTATAACTGTAGTCTAAACCAGGTTACTAATAACATGGTGTCATTAACATAAGTACAAATACACATTTACATACCTTCATACTTTACTCACATCATTGTGAAACTTCACAACTAAACCATGGAAATTATACAAGATAGGTAGCACTCCTAGCATGATTCCACTTCGCATGCAATCATAACAATTTTCTTCACATTTAGCTTGCTGATTTTATACAAACTTTATCACATTCGTATTACCTTTGCATAGGGATCATTTTTAGCTACACAACATAATACTAAACACATGTGCATCCAATAATTCAAATTCCATGAATATGAAAGCATATACTTACATTTTGGCACTAATAGTAACATCACTTTTAGCATTTGACAATTAATACATCAACACATACACACACACACTTATACACATAACTAAACAAAATATCAATTAACACTATTGTCATTTACACTTATACTATTTTCTCATTTCATACAACCATATGATTAACCTTGGCTTTCACATACACTCACTTTGTTCTATCACACAATACTTATACACATTTCCCATTAATTCCTCTTTCACATTCACACACTTCTTATCATTTCACTTTTGCACATAACATGTGCCACATTTACACGTATCTCGCACATACCTTGTGCTATGAACACATATCACTTTTCACATTCACATACTCATGCTCATTTTTACATAATGCCAAGACACAGCCCCAACCACCATTAGACGCTCACATAACACACACATTCACTTTCACTTACTTAATCACCGGCACAGTGATAAGTCTTAGTTCCTGCAGAAACCAAGGAAAGCCCTTCCCACCATTACCAGTGGAACTTGTCCACCTCAGGAATTTACAAGACCCTTTGCCAGGGTATAACACTTTATCAAGACCCTTCTCTAGGGTATCAATATCACATTGAGCTTTTCCGTAGGGGCATTACTACGGTACAGCTCCAAGCATCTAGGTGGCAGTGTCTTATGGGCATTTGTTTATCTTGTCACATTAACCATTTTACACACCTATACCACTTGTTCTCACATCCCATGCACACACTCATACATAATTCACACACACATAAGTCCTCATTTACTGATTTTAACCTCACTGTTGCAACTGCCAAATAATCATAATATAGATTTAATCATACTGAAATTTACCGAATCACATCAAATCACAATTAACATGCTCACATAGTCGTTTTTCTCATTAAAATCCGTAACAATACTTACTGTCATCAAAAAACATGAGATTTTAACCACAGACAAATTTCAGGTTTATAATCGCACATGCAATTTTCATATTTTTCTGAATCATATTACATTTACAGAAATTAAAACATTCAGTTTCGTGCTATTCATAATTCAATTTAAAATGGAACATAACACGAACATCAGGTTAAAAAGTTCACAGCCCTGATCCTAACATACTCATCATCACATGAATTTTCCTCAGATTTATTGCACAATACACAATTTACTGTAAATTTTACAAATCCTACGCATGTCTTCTATTTCCAAAACAAAAATTTACAGTAAATCCCACAGTCATGGAAAAATTCTCGAATTTTCAGGGCATGGACTGATACATATGCACATGGTATAGAAAAATCTAGGGCATTTAATTCCTCAGGAATCATGTAGACAGTAGGTGAACATGCATAATCCATTTTTCCCAACATGTATTTCAATAATCTAAAAATTTATGCCATCCACAGAAAAACACAGAAATTTCCACACACATCACATTATCTATTTTACATAACATATAAAAATTACACTATATCTTATTGCGAAAACACATCGAAATAATCATCTACCAGGAAGAACAGCTCACTGTTCTATCCTGAAGAACTTAGCGGCAGCCTCTGGCCGTTCAAGGGTTTGGACGGCACGATCGTGGACGCCGATGGGAGATCTTGGCGTCAAGGGTATTGACGCCAAGTTCCTGTCTGTGCAAGGGCACAGACCGAACTCCAAATACAGAGTGAAAGGAGGGTCCAGACACGATTTAAAATCCAAAATTTGCTGGCACCTAGGGCACATGTATAGGATTGAGATCTATGGGTTACTTGCCTTTCTAAAAACCTCCAAAAGGATCTATGTTGCTGTTGAAGCTCTCCTTGGGCAGTCCCAAGAAGCCTCCAAAACACCACTCCTCCTGGTTCTTGGTCGATCTCCACAGCAGGTTGTAGTCGGGGAAGCCTCCTCTATGCTTCAGCTAGCTCCATGTTGCTGTAGATGGCCGGATGAAGCTCCAATCCGCCGGATCAAGGCATGCAAAGCCAGGTTTTTCTCCAGAAGGTAGGGTTTTTCTCTTCTCTTTGCAAGGAGGCAAGGAGAGCTCTTGGGGTTGCAAGGAGGGGTCTCTTTTAAAGAGAGAGACCTCTCATCCCACGCAGGGGTGATGTGAGGCTTTCACAACGTTGGGGACAGCTCCCCAATGGCTGGGGTTGCTTGTCCCCGAATTCCGGGTCTGCTGTGCATGCAGTCAGAGAAGTAAACGTCCACCTATATGGACGGCTACTTAAGGCTTGGCGTCCATCGATATGGACGCCGACACCTCATGGGGTCCACCCATGTTGACGCCAATTGGCCCTTCGGCCAGAACTTAAAATCATGCAGGAGAAAATCATGTTCAACTACATATATACATACAATGTATGTAACATAGTATACACACTGTCACACCATAATTCAAACCATATTTACCATATAATTATTCACATGCATACATAAGCACAATAGCTAATACGTACGTAGATATCTACCTACGCGTACGTGATGTTTTACATAACATGATGCAACATGCGGCAAAATAAAGTGACAAGAATTGCAAGGGTTTCAAAGATCATTAGGAGACAATATGAATTAAGTTAGCTAGGAATAATCTATTCAATAATAGTTCTTGCTTGCACTCACTTGATTTGGCATATATATAGCATACATACACGGATGTAACATACTTATGTACATTATGCACGCAATAGATAGATACCACATGCACACCGGTAATTAGATTAACTTGCACAACATTACTTAAGTACTATATGCATGGGATTCCTTGTATGTACAATATGCACAATTTAGCTAATTGCTTATTCTCACCTAAATATCAAAAAATACATGCATGTTATTCATGAAGAGCATGGAATTGCAATATACACTACTAAATACACCTACCATACTTGCGCTCTATATGTACATGCAATGTACGAAGTACAATGTACACATTAACTACACCACGCAATGAACAATGTTTACAACTAAACATACATATGCATACATAAGTATACCAAGGTGTTATGTATTTAGAATTAGGTATACAATTATTACATGCATAAGATAACCTACATACGTACATACACATATGCACTTCATATATTCGCACACAATATCCATGAAAGGGGTAATATAAGTATACTTCAATATTTAGATGGTACTTGCATAATATTCAAATAGATACCTTATACACAAAATTGGCCAATTACTTATATTCACGATAATAGTATACATCCACGCATATACACATGCAAATTTACAATTATAATATGCACCTTTTTCATGTACGCCATTTATGCAAGAACAAGCAAACATCATATACATAAAATACAAGCGGGAAAAGAAAAGGAAATTTCGGGGCCTTATACCCTCTCCCCCTTAAAAGAGATCTTCGTCCTCGAAGATCGGATCACGTACCCTTGATGACATCTCGTTGCCGCTTCTAGTCCATTCAGACCGGTGCCTAATTTCCTACCGATGGCTTCCTTACTACTAGAACATCTCGGTGAATAAGCCTCTTCTTCTGATTCGGACAGTCTTTAATCCGATGATTCTTGCTACCACACTTGAGACATCTTCCCAACCTCGTCCAACATACGTCTCCGCCGTGGCGCTTGCCACAATGCACACATATGGGCTTTTCATTGCCGGCAAAACTACTGACTGAAATTGATTCTATTGGTATCATAGTTGGTTGCTGTCTTTTCATGAGCTTCTTCATCTTCCTCTTTTGCCGCTGAAATGGTTCTGGCACATTTCTAGTCTTGCTTTTTCTCTGCCAAGTACAACTCCATTTCATCACTCTCTTGTTTGCACGCCGCGCTAAGAGCTACATCCATAGTTCTAAGGTCAAACGCCGCCAGTCTGGCTCTCATTGATGGTCTAAGCCCCATTACAAACTTCCTTACCTGCGCCTCTCATCAACAACTATGTGTGGTGCATATTTAGACAACTCTGCAAATCTAGCCTCATACTCCAAAACTGTCATCGATCCCTGAGTCAATGCTAAGAATTCCTGCTCCATTTTGTCCTGTATATGCTCAGGAACATACTTGGCCTGAAACATCCTTACGAAATCTTCCCAATAACCTCTAGCTCCACTCCCTCAAACCGCGTGCGAAGAACGGAAGACCACCACACATCCGCTCGCTCCTGAAGCATGTATGCCGCCAGACTGATCTTGTCATCCTCTGCACACCTGATGGCTCGGATATCTTTTCGATTTCCCTGAGCCAACTTTCTGCAACTAACGGCTCACTCTCCCCCTTAAAAGAGGGTGGAGCCATCCTCTGAACCTCTCCATGACGGATACACCTCCTAAACCACGGTCCTGTTGAGCTGGTGCTGGAACCTGAGCCTCAAACTGAGTTTGAAGAGCCGCTTGTGTGTTGTTGAGCTTGAGTTTGTATTGCTTGTACAATCCTTGCATGACTGTACCATAATCAGCCAACGGTGGCGGGGGTGGCGTAGGCGATCCTTGAGGTGTTGGTACTTCATGATGCTCTCTGTCAGTCCTACTTGACTCTGCATTCCGAATAGGTAAGCTCGAACGTCAAACCTCTCCAGCCATTGCTACAAAATAAACATCAAGTTAAACTCCATTCATCCCTATACCTAACATGTTATCATGTATTTATCTTACTACTTTTCTAGTACTATCTTAATTATTCCTTGGATCTGGCTATCCACTACAAAGACTTAGAGATGTGATTTAGTTGATGGCTATTTATGTATATTCTCAACCCAAAGTCTCTGATACCATCTCTGCAACGACCCGCTTCCCCCGGTACGGTATACCAACCCACATCGGATGAGAGCAAGCCGCTACAGGGGAGAATATCCCAACAAGTAACAAATGAGCTGAGATATACACAAATAGAATTAAATAAATGCAACGAATTTAAATGAATCTTATTCCATCAACTTTTAAATCCACATACCACAGTCTGTATAGTTCAACAAGAGATGAATAAGTGCAAAATGTTCCAAATACATAGCCGACTCCAAGTACATTTGAACAAAATCCAAATTTCAATTGTAGCATTACATACTTATGAAATATAAATTACAATCTTCAATCACTTAGTCCAACTCCACTTCAAATCTTGCTGGTTCCTCCGCTGCTATTTCCTGAAATGTTTAGCAAGAGTGAGTCTACACAATAGACTCAGCAAGTAACTTAAGATTCAATACATACATATTTTCTAACAATTTAACACAATAGAATTTCAGCAATTAAATCATACATGCTTATGCTAACAAAATAAATTCACATGGAATTGTATTAAACAACTATTCTAACACATGTATAACTGTAGTCTAAACCAGGTTACTAATAACATGGTGTCATTAACATAAGTACAAATACACATTTACATACCTTCATACTTTACTCACATCATTGTAAACTTCACAACTAAACCATGGAAACTTATACAAGATAGGTAGCACTCCTAGCATGATTCCACTTCGCATGCAATCATAACAATTTTCTTCACATTTAGCTTGCTGATTTTAGACAAACTTTATCACATTCGTATTACCTTTGCATAGGGATCATTTTTAGCTACACAACATAATACTAAACACATGTGCATCCAATAATTCAAATTCCATGAATATGAAAGCATATACTTACATTTTGGCACTAATAGTAACATCACTTTTAGCATTTGACAATTAATACATCAACACATACACACACACACTTATACACATAATAAACAAAATATCAATTAACACTATTGTCATTTACACTTATACTATTTTCTCATTTCATACAACCATATGATTAACCTTGGCTTTCACATACACTCACTTTGTTCTATCACACAATACTTATACACATTTCCCATTAATTCCTCTTTCACATTCACACACTCTTATCATTTCACTTTTGCACATAACATGTGCCACATTACACGTATCTCGCACATACCTTGTGCTATGAACACATATCACTTTTCACATTCACATACTCATGCTCATTTTTACATAATGCCAAGACACAGCCCCAACCACCATTAGACGCTCACATAACACACACATTCACTTTCACTTACTTAATCACCGGCACAGTGATAAGTCTTAGTTCCTGCAAAAACCGGGGAAAGCCCTTCCCACCATTACCAGTGGAACTTGTCCACCTCCAGGATTTTACAAGACCCTTTGCCAGGGTATAACACTTTATCAAGACCCTTCTCTAGGGTATCATATATCACATTGAGCTTTCCCGTAGGGGCATTACTACGGTACAGCTCCAAGCATCTAGGGTGGCAGTGTCTTATGGGCATATTTGTTTATCTTGTCACATTAACCATTTTACACACCTATACCACTTGTTCTCTCACATCCATGCACACACACTCATACATAATTCAAACACACATAGTCCTCATTTACTGATTTTAACCTCACTGTTGCAACTGCCAAATAATCATAATATAGATTTAATCATACTGAAATTTACCGAATCACATCAAATCACAATAAATGCTCACATAGTCGTTTTTCTCATTAAAATCCGTAACAATACTTACTTTCATCAAAATAACATGAGATTTTAACCACAGAAAAACTTCAGGTTATAATCGCACATGCAAATTTTCATTTTTCTGAATCATATTACATTTACAGAAATTAAAACATTCAGTTTCGTGCTATTCATAATTCATTTAACATGGAACATAACACGAACATCAAGTTTAACAGTTCACAGCCCTGATCCTAACATACTCATCATCACAAGAATTTTCCTCGGATTTATTGCACAATACACAATTTACTGTAAATTTTACAAATCCTACGCATGTCTTTATTTCCAAAACAGAAATTTACAGTAAATCCCACAGTCATGGAAAAATTCTCAAATTTTCAGGGCATGGACTGATACATATACACATGGTATAGAAAAATCTAGGGCATTTAATTCCTCAGGAATCATGTAGACAGTAGGTGAACATGCATAATCCATTTTTCCCAACATGTATTTCAATAATCTAAAAATTTATGCCATCCACAGAAAAACACAAAAATTTTCACACACATCACATTATCTATTTTGCATAAATATAAAATTACACTATCCTTATTGCGAAAACACATCGAAAATAATATCTACCAGGAAGAACAACTCACTGTTCTATCCTGAAGAACTTAGCGGCAGCCTCTGGCCGTTCAAGGATTGGACGGCACGATCGCTGGACGCCGATGGGAGATCTTGGCGTCAAGGGTATTGACGCCAAGTTCCTGTCTGTGCAAGGGCACAGACCGAACTCAAATACAGAGTGAAAGGGAGGGTCCAGGACACGATTTAAAATCCACAAAATTTCTGGGACCTAGGGCACATGTATAGGATTGAGATCTATGGGTTACTTGCCTTTCTAAAAACCTCCAAAAGGATATATGTTGTTGTTGAAGCTCTCCTTGGGCAGTCCCAAGAAGCCTCCAAAACACCACTCCTCCTGGTTCTTGGTCGATCTCCACAGCAGGTTGTAGTCGGGGAAGCCTTCCTCTATGCTTCAGCTAGCCATGTTGCTGTAGATGGCCGGATGAAGCTCCAATCGCCGGATCAAGGCATGCAAAGCCAGGTTTTTCTCCCAGAAGGTAGGGTTTTTCTCTTCTCTTTGCAAGGAGGCAAGGAGAGCTCTTGGGGTTGCAAGGAGGGGTCTCTTTTAAGGAGAGAGACCTCTCATCCTACGTAGGGGTGATGTGAGGCTTTCACAACCGTTGGGGACAGCTCCCCAATGGCTGGGGTTGCTTGTCCCCGGAATTCTGGGTCTGCTGTGCATGCAGGTCAGAGAAGTAAACGTCCACCTATATGGACGGCTACTTAAGGCTTGGCGTCCATCGATATGGACGCCGACACCTCATGGGCGTCCACCCATGTTGACGCCAATTGGCCCTTCGGCCAGAACTTAAAATCATACAGGAATCATGTTCAACTTATACATATATACATACAATGTATGTAACATAGTATACACACTGTCACACCATGCATTCAAACCATATTTACGATATAATTATTCACATGCATACATAAGCACAACTAGCTAATACGTACGTAGATATCTACCTACACGTACATGATGTTTTACATAAGCATGATGCAACATGCGGCAAAATAAAGTGACAAGAATTGCAAGGGTTTCAAAGATCATTAGGAGACAATATGAATTAAGTTAGCTAGGAATAATCTATTCAATAAAATAGTTCTTGCTTGCACTCACTTGATTTGGCATATATATAGCATACATACACGGATGTAACATACTTATGTACATTATGCAGGCAACAGATAGATACCACATGCACACCAGTAATTAGATTAACTTGCACAACATTACTTAAGTACTATATGCATGGGATTCCTTAGTATGTACAATATGCACAATTTAGCTAATTGCTTATTCTCACCTAAATATCATAAAAATACATGCATGTTATTCATGAGGAGCATGGAATTACAATATACACTACTAATACACCTACCATACTTGCGCTCTATATGTACATGCAATGTACGAAGTACAATGTACACATTAACTACAACACACAATGAACAATGTTTACAATTAAACATACATATACATATAGTATACCAAGGTGTTATGTATTTAGAATTAGGTATACAATTATTACACGCATAAGATAACCTACATACGTACATACACATATGCACTTCATATATTCGCACAATATCCATGAAAGGGGTAATATAAGGTATACTTCAATATTTAGATGGTACTTGCATAATATTCAAACAGATACCTTATACACAAAATTGGCCAATTACTTATATTCACGATAATAGTATACATCCACGCATATACACATGCAAAATTTACAATTATAATATGCACCCTTTTCATGTACGCCATTTATGCAAGAACAAGCAAACATCATATACATAAAATACAAGCGGGAAAAGAAAAGGAAATTTCGTTGCCTTATATAGGGCCCCCGGTCATGAAATCCATAATTGCTTCACCTTCGGTGATTGGGTGTACGACATGAACGATCAGGGTAGGATCAATTGGGATGATGTTAAGGTCGCCATTTCCGAGTCCAGGTACATAAGAAGGGACTTAGGTATTGTGCAGAATCCTCTCCCCAACTACCAAAACAACAACAACCTATCCTCCTCCAAGTCCCAGGAAAAGGTCAACATCATGACACATCCAGAACCCTTGGTTGTGAGGGGAGAACAATGTTGGGGGGTAGAAGGTTTTGAAGAGTGGTACCCGTGCCCTTCTATAGAGTCCCAGAGACCTTCCACCACTGTAGAGGCACCTAGTAAGGAGAAAGGGCATGAAGCCAGAAAACCAGCCAAGCTAGGGGCATTTAATCATTCCTCAACTCAAACCATCACCCGAATTTCCAAGCCACCCAATCAAACTGCCAAGGCATTGCAGATCCAGATCATTCTATCACCTATTTTAAGAGCAGTTTTGTAGGTCCCCAATCCTCTCCTACTAGAACTTGAATATCCGAGACCTATAGGATATGGGGCCACTGTTCCTTGGACATCTGCTAAAGCTTTCTTAAGAGTTTTCCTCCCCGCTCCACAGGATACCAAGCCAATTTTTCTCAGGCTAAGGTGCCATGTTAGCTTATTTGCAAAGCTGGCACCCAGCTCATTCCCTGCATTGCTTGGTCCCCTTCCTCTCATCAAGCCAACTCCCTTAACTGTTCTTCGAGTCCCTCAATCTCATTCATGTTTGACCCTTTCAACAAGATTTCAAAATGATTTGTTCTCCACTGAGTCCCTTGCAATGTGCCTATCATCCAAGATCAGGGGCAACCCTTTCATTCCAGCTGGATCTATCTACCTCCTTTTCAAACAAGGCACTTTCAGGGGGCACTTTGGCTACTTTATTATCTGCTTCGGCCTTGGCTTCAAGGGGTATATCATCATTTATATGGTTCGTTGGTTATTCCTATACCAATTTCATATTGGACCATCTTCAAATGTTGGGATTTCTATGATGTGCAATTCATCTCAGGTTTGGGGCACACCATTTCAGCTCCTTACACTCCGTTCTCAAGGGCGATCCATACTGATCAGGAGAACTTCATCTATGTCTCTATCAAGGTCAAATCCTTTCTTTATGCTTGAGGGAGACCCCACCTCACCCAGTTCATCCACTCTTCCTAAGCCTCCCTACTTGGTGGAGTTCGCTTCTTCCTAACACTTACCCTATCACAAGGGGCATGCCTTCCTCTCATGGACCATGTTGTTCATTGTATGCTCCCTCATCCTTCCATTATTGTACATTACCTTACCTAACCTTACTCAATTCACATCTATCACCATCAAATTCTTTCTTCTTGTCTTCCATTTCACCCCTCACCATTACCATCTAAAGTTGTCGTGCGAGAAAGACAAATATTGGTTTGCAGGTATCTCCTTGAGAGCATTTCATCGCTTGAGGCCACTCTACTTCATAAGGCTCATCTTCGACAATGACTAGAAGGCACTGGTCAAATCTCTGCCTAGGGGCATTCCACTCAGGATGTTCCCACTCCTTGTACATACTATTTTCAGAATTGTTCAATTCAATTTTAATTTTAATTTTTGATCAAAAAACCAAAAACAATTGTGTATATATTATGTACATATTTTATCCAGAATCCATAGATTGGCAGTTGTCCTGCATCTCAAGTCAAATCACATTTTAAAGAGTAAGAGGCACTTGAGTGAACCAAGGACCTTGGTCTAGCTAAGTCATGGAGATTTCTATCAAGCGTCACAACCAAGATTTTGGAGAACAAATTGACATACACACACCACACATCTTAAAAATTTGAGTCGTCACTCCGAGACAGTTATTTGTCACAGGACACAACAAAGGTCACAATCCTCTTTCTTCTTCCACTCGACTGATTAAGACACTCAGCACCCTTAAACTTTTGGGCTTAAAATCAAGACAACTTCCCCTAAGGTGAGACTAAGACGCCAAAGCACGTGAAGAGGGCAGTGCCCCCGCAGGCAAACGAAAGAAATAACAGAAAAATCAATCAAAATAAAAAGAAAAGAGCCTGGTCGTGACCGTGCCTGGAGAAAAAATCCCTCCATCCAATACAAAGTCAAATGCTACATTGTTTGAGTTTTTCACTAGCCGATTGTGGTAGGGCAATACGGGTGCTCGGCAAAGTAGGGGTTGCCAGGTCCTGACCCTGGGGTCCACGAAACACCTCACCTTGAGCCCGCTAAGCCACACATGGCCAGGTTCTCTCATCCATTCAGCACCTTGCAAAAGTGTAGGGCAAACAAGTAAAAAATTAGATAGTCTGAAATCACTTGAAGGGGCATGTTGTCAAGACTGTCTCAGCTCATCCATTTAACGGTCTTGCTGACCCTCTCGAGAAGTTTATCCCCTTATTCTTCCTTTCTCTCATGAGAATTTCAAACCTCTGAGGTGTCTGAAGGACAAGTTTTTGTTGAGGACGACAACTCCCCTTTTAAAAATCACACTTCATGTTAATCTGTTCACCAAGGGGCAGTGGTTATTGCCATGAAAAATCTCCATGGCAATAAAGATAGTTGCTAGTTATTGATCCCAAAATGGCCTTCCAATAGCTATTTTTTCAGTTTGATCCGCTGGCCTGTTAACGTCCACATCCTTGGACGTTTGTTCAACATTGACGACAGCATGTGTGGTCGCCTACTCAGGTAGACGGCGCATGATGTTGACGTCAATTGTAAGTTGGCAGCAATCAAGATGGACGTTAAGATCTCGGAATTTTCAAAGCTTTATTTGTCAATATGGCCATTATCTCTCATCTTGTGCTTCAAGTTGTCTTGCAGATATTTAAGCACAAGCTGTGCTTCAAATTCGAAAACACTCATGCGACCTTGAGTGTTACACAGGTATGTCTAACATAGAATTAGTCACCAGAGGTGAATAACTTGGCGATTGTGAATCCAGAGTTCCCCTTTACCAAAAACTATGACGGGTTTGCGATCTCTCAGTTATTCATATGGCCTTATAATTTTCCTTTGGTTCTAACTTGCATTTTAGATAGGGAACCCACACCAACATGCATTTAGGATTTCACTACTAACATTCTCTTACTAACTCAAAAAAAAATGGAGATTTTCCTCAATTGCTCTGTGGCTCCAAGCTCTAGTGGCCAAATGGGTTAGCAACACTTTCTTGAATATCCAAAGCCGATATCGGATCTTTGTTGCCCATTCTCCAACTTGTCCCACCGTATAAATCACAAGTAATCATTCCAGTCTTGTTGAGTTCATGTGAACCTTTCGCCAGTCATGAGCTTAATTCTGGACTTCCAGCTTTCCAAACATTGATTCCTGTTAGAATCTTTTGATAATCCTTTGAGAGCACAATCAATCCCTTGTCTTCACAACCCCCTGATCGGACAAACGTCCTGATTAGGTCGGCAGGCCCAAATGGACTCCGGTTGTGAGATTTCCTTGATTCAACCGTCATATTACAACTCCTTTGACTCAGACAACACCAGAAACTAGTCAAAGTCCTACACGGCAATGCTAGGAACCCTATCGTTGGGTTGCAGTTGTAGTTACACGGGTAGATCACCCTCCCTCTTTTCCACATTTGTCTCTCAGACGATTCGTCACTTGTTTCTAGCCTAACTCATTTGTGTGGCTTGCTAGAATTCCTATCCTCGAAGATGGTCCCTTCTATCAAATCTTCACGTCCTTTGTTTACCGAGAAACCAACCTTTCAGTCCGCTCTGCTCCCTTGCAAGATCGGATGTCTCGAAGGGGCATTTGTAGATGCGAGATTTGGCCCATCCCCGTGTGCTTCATGGCCCAATTAGGCCTATTTGACCGCTTGTTGACTTGCCTTGGATCCCATGTAGACGTCCACATCGACTGCCGCTGACTCCTTGTTGACGACAAGGTCCCCGGATGCCGACTCCGGTTGACGGCCACATGTGTTGACGTCTGCATAGGGTTGGCGGCAGCATCGCTTGCCGTCAACCTGGGTTTACTTGGTCTGCGTAACTGCCCGAGATTCCAGCCCACTTGCACCATTCTCTCCCCCATGCAATGCATGGGGCCGTTCCCAACGGGCAAATGGGCCACTTTAGCACCCCCTTGACCAGTAAAAGTCCTACATGGCCCCCTCTCATTGGTTCAAGCCTTAACACATGGATTGCCACATGTTTAAGTGTGTTTCTTCACACTTGAGCATCCTATGCTCCCTACCTCCAACCCCACCGCTTATATAGGGTAGTCCTTGGCCTTCTAAGTGAGGGGGGAGATGCTGGACGAACTGATGCCTTGATGCTTTGAGAGAAGAGAGAGAAAGTGCACCTAAGCCTCCACCTTTGCTCCTTCTCTTCCTCTCAACCTTTGGAGCGTTCAGGAGGCTTCATCACGAGCTAGAGGAGCCCACAAAGGAGCCAGTCAAGCTACTACACGAGGATCATCTCCCTCTCTTCTCCTTCTCCTTCCCTTCTCCTTCTCTCTCTCTATTCTTGCATGTTACAAACACACATACACTCACTCTAGGCACTTAGTGCATCTTCCTACACACCTAAAAGGGGTTTTCCAAACCAAAAACGGAGGGAAGAAGGGTGGTCATAGCACTTGGCCACCCCTCTTCTCAAGCCCGCAACCGGTACGGGGCTCTCCTTTTGGGCATCTCCTTTCCTTTTACATGTTTACTACACTTCATCCAGTCTAATACAACTTTCTCTTGTTGCAGGAACACTTCCAACGAGACCGTGGAACTTCCTTTCTTTGGCAGGCCGAAGACAGGAAAGTTGGAATCCCATCATCATCCGCTACGCAAGGCAGCGTCACCAGCGCGATCAAGGCACTTCCTTGAGCACAGGTAAGGCCCTGGCGATCACCTCCCTTCAGTTACTTTGCTAGTTTCTTTGTCTTTCCCCTTGGTAAATCTGGTCAAACTGAAGTCAAAGAAGCAAGCAAGGGTCAACCAACACCTTTCCACACCAACGAGGGAGCAAGACAACCTTCGGAAACCCTCCAGAGCAGCTGCTGCATAGCGGGGGTGCGGAACGAAGCGTCCATACCTATATCAAATCATGGAAAGCATGGACCGCAATCCAAGGCACTATTATTTCCTTTTCGGGCTCAAGCACAGACCTTGAGAACGTGACGGCCCGATAGGTCGTGTTCTCAAGGGCTGTCATGACAAGGAGCCCGTTACGTTCTGAACGTGACCGGACCCTGCATCGCATTATGTCTTTCTGTCCCAAACGGTCCTGTCGTGATCTTCGATAGACCCCATCGCATTCTGGATGTACCCTGTTGCGTTCCTTACAGGGGTACATCGCCTTCTAAACTTTTGTGCTTAAACCCTAGATTTTTGCTATTCTTATCTTTCTACAGTGATTATACCTCATGTTAACAGTCTTAAATGTAGTAAAAGAAGATGCTATAATGTGAACATGTATTGATTAATTAAAAGACATACACATGATCTATTCATATCTATGATTCTCATTGTCACATGCACATACTTATAACCATCCATTATGACTTGACTTGGTATGAAAATATCTCATAATATATCTGGTAATTTACTTCAATAATGTATTTAAATTGCCCTATTTTTAAATGGACTTGTCTTCATTTTTCACGATATTTTGGAATACCGTTACCGATGCTCCACTGTTCTAGAATTCCTTTGGAACGTCGAGCACTTTGTTTCTATATACACGCATTCTCTTGACTTGGACAAACTCTCTGTCGGATATTCCTTCTGCCAGACTAGTGAATCCTTGTTCAAGGCCTCCGTAAGTCTCCTCTGTCTATGGATTCCCACATGGTCAATGAGCCGGTTGTACCCTCAATACCTATGATACCCTTTAAGGATCAGTGAGATCCAAACAGCCTTAGAATGCTCTCTCTCTTATCATGAGATCACGCCAGACCTCTAGACTATGTTCATAGCATGGTCATTGGTTGGTTAGTGAATTCCATAAGACTGCCAGCACCAAATCATGCATGTTGCAACTGTTACTATCGCCTATTTAACATTGTTTCATGTGCAATGACTATTAGCTCTCATCTATACTCTACTCGCTCATCTATTCACATTCTCTACACTCTCGTCTATTTCATCAAGTACTCTCATCTATTCTTGGTACTCTCTTTCGCCATTTGACTGATTGTCCAAAGATAAACAATATGACTAATGCTTGGCAATATAAAGGGCCCGATCTGGTCCTGGGAGGTGCGCCCAAAAGTGCTAGTGCCCGCGGGAGTTAATTGACCAGAGTGTTTAGCATTACACTCAAATTCTATCTATCTCGACTATCTATATCACAATCAAAGTACTATGCTATACATGACTCGTTGTACTATTATTTGTGCTATGGCCATCTTGCTCTTTGTGCTATACTCGACACTTGTGCTATATGAATCGTGTTATCGTGCTATCACTTGCTTGACAATACTTGACTCTCGTTCTTTATCATTAGTTACTCTAACTTTTAATACATTAATCATTTAAAGCATGCCTGATCATGAGATTTAAGACCTACTGGGCATTATCACTCACCCTGCGTTATTTGATATGTGTTCTCTGGTGAAACCGAAGAAGATACCTACACTCATGAGGATGGGAACGACCAAGAGTGAAGTCGAGAGTACCCTGGCATATTAGTATTATGTTAGAGTCTTAGTTTAGACTTTACTTTCGTTCAATGTAATGATAACAATTGGGCCCTATAGAATGGTTCTGATGTTAGTGGTTGTAATAGACATTTGAGGAATTATTAATGAAATACATTTGTTTTAGCATTTATTCTTGTCCAATGGTTTGATGTCTATTATACACTCTATACTCGCTTACTTGCAACTGCCTCACGTTCCGATATTCCACGTCGGGGTGTGACAAAAGGTCTCTGATTTGGCTTCCAAAAATGACACCCAAGTGTATCTTGAATAGTCATCCACAATTATATAGCCATATGCCTTTCCTCCAAGACTTACTATCCTTATAGGTCCAAATAAATCCATGTGGATGAATTCCAATGGTTTAGAGGTTGTCACCAATGTCTTAGACTAAAAAGTTGTCTTAGTTTGCTTTCCTTTTGCACAAGATGTACACATTCCAGATTTCTTCAGTTTCAACATTAGAAGACCTTCAACTAGATCATGCTTGATTAATTTCTTGATCACTGAGGTGCTTGCATGTCCTAATCTTCTATGTCATAGATCAGTCTCTTTAGTCTTCATTGTTGCAAGGCTCAAGTTGACTTCTTTCAGTTCTACCAGTTGTAAGGTGTACAAATTCTTAACTCTTAGAGCTTCAAAGGCTGTTTTTCCATTCTTTTTAATAACACACTTGTCATTTTGAAATTTTACCAAGTGATCTCTATCACATAATTGACTAATGCTAATGAGATTATGCTTTAATTCTTCAACTTACAAAATATCTTCTATTAAATCCATTTCTTTTGTTCCTACTATTCCACAACCTAATACTTTTCCTTTTCCATTATCACCATATGTGACTTGACCAACTTCATCTCTAAAACTTGTAAATAATTTTCTGTCTGCTATCATATGCCTAGAGCACCCACTATCCAAATACCATTTGGATGCTCTCAGATGCCCCGGCAAGCAAAATTAAGTTGAGACATTTGGTAACCAAACTTTCTTGAGTCCTTAAAGGTTAGTTTTAGGAATCCAACTTAAATGCCTAGGGGTGCATGTGCTAACTGTGTGACCTAATTGATTACAATGACTACAACATAAATCATATGCATGCTTTGAATTTGTAGTGTTATTAGTTTTAAGTTTTTGTTTGTAGACATATTGATTAACCGTTTTAGGATTTTTAATTCCTTTCTCTTTTACAAAGTTAGGAGTTGGGTATTTTTCAAGATAAATAATATCTTCTACATTAGTTGGAGGTGTATATCCTACTCCATATTTCTTTTTCGTTGTTCTAGCACCTTTTAGTTTTACAACTAATGATATTTTACAGCTCGTTATTCTGTCGATTGTAGTTCTTAAATAATTATTTTCTTCTCTTAATTTTTATTCATCTTTTAATTCATTTAGATTTGACTCCAGTTCCATGAGTTTACTATTTTTAAACTTTAGGTCTTCACATAATAGTTTATTTGTTCTTTTAGTTTCAGCTAGGTGTTGTCCTAACCTTTCAACTTCATTTTTTAGAAAAGTGTTAGATTTTTCTTGGTTTATCATATTTAGTTTCACCACTTTTATTTGTTTAACTACAGTTTTGTATTTATCACACATCTCATTAAATGCATCTTCCAGACTGTCTGAATCAGATTCTAAACATGAAGTGAATGAAGTTTTAGAATTTACCTAATCTTGTCCTGCCATGATGGCTAGATTTACTTGTTCTTCTTCTTCTAATTCTGAGCTTGATGAGTCTGAACTTGTAGCTTCCTCATTGTCTCATGTTGCGGCCATTACTTTCTTCTTGTATTATCTAAACTTTCTTTGCCTTTCTTTTTCTCATGCTTATTAGCCTGATCTTTCATTTTGAGATTAGAACACTCTGATTTGTAATGTCTTGGCTAGTTGCCTTCATAGCATGTTGGCTCCTTCTTCTTTTCCCTTTTAAAGTATCTCTTTGAGCCAATCTTCTTTTTATTGGCAAGGATTCTTTGAAGTTTTCTTGATAGCATGGCATCATCATCACTGTCTTCAGATTTTCTTTTAAGTCATCAGAAGATGATGAAGAGGAATTTGCAACCTTCAAAGCATTTGGCAATTTCTTTTTCGAAGAGCATTCTGAAAATCTTTCCATGTTAATCTCATGATCCATGAGAGAGCCAATTAGTTTATCAATAATAAGTTCAGTACGATCATGCGCCTCTTCAATAGTTGTGACTTTAGGAGTCTAAGAGTGAGTTAATGATCTAAGATTCTGACTGTTTCTTCATTTGTGTGAATTTTACCTATTGAATTCAGACCAACTGTTATATTGGTGAATCTATTATACATTTGAGTAATGTTTTCATTGGGTAACACTTTGAACTGTTCATACTGAGATACCAAAATATCTATTCTGGTTTATTTAACTTTATATGTTCCTTCATATGTTACTTTTAGTTTATCCCACATTTCTTTTGAAGTTTTACATGCAGATAATCTATTAAATTCCTTTTTAGATAATGCACAACATAAATAATAGCCGTTTGAATTTGAACATTAGGTCTTTGAGGCTTGAGATGTGATCATCAAAAAGCTAGTCTTCTAACTTTTGAGTCTCAACGGCTTCAGGCTATGCTGATAGCTGGATGGCTCTTCTTCTCTTGAATTTCTGCAAACACCATACCAAGTCTTTTCCTTTTCTTGGGGTTAGATTTGAGAGATATAAAATAAAGTAAGAAGGTAAGGGAGAGGTAGTTGCTTAACAAATATTTATCAGTTCTAGATAGACAGTCTGTCCTTTGAACAATATAGGGTTAGGTGAGCATTCAAGAGGAATGGACACCTACTTGGCGTGCAATACAGCTGCAAAAGGGAACTTTTCCTGAAAATCAAGAAACTAGATATTCTGAAGTATGCTAACATATGTCTTTGAGAGACACGTAGCATTCTGAAAAGATAGACTATGAAACTGATATTTAGAGATGACATGAAGCATTAAATAGAAGAATAGAGAAGTACAAAGCGTATTTAACTATTATTATTATTCATATAACACACAGAAAGTAACATAGAGCACATCATGTGTTCATTTTGTTCTTTGAATGGTTCATAAGAATAAAAACATTAATCACACTAAGAATACATTAACATTTCTGTGAAAATAATAACAGATAAAAACATTGAAGTGTAAATGATTACGGAAGTTAATGTTATACTTCGACTTTCAAGAAGTCAGAGTGCTACAAGTCTAACAAAGTCTGTAACACCCCATATAAGAATATGATAAATGGACTAAATCAGGAAACTACCAATAACTTGGACTAGTCATTTTTAGAGCTCGAGCAGGAAAAGAACTCTGAAGTTAAGCGTGCTCAGTTGGGAGTAGTCCCAAGATGGGTGACCTTCCTGGGAAGTCTACCAACTAGTATGGTTGTTAGGTCAGTTTGTTAGTTGGGTCGTCACAAATGGTATCACAGTCTTGCCCAGTCGGAAGTGTAGGAACTAAGTACCACACAGGGCAAAGTTCTACACTATGAGAGCCACCTCTTGAGGCCATAATGGCGCAAAGTGCAACATAGTGGGAGCCATCTCTTGAGCCTGTGGTGGCCACCTCTAGAATCCTGCCTGCCTAGGGTTCGATTGTGTGCCATATGTGAGTAGCGACGAGGACCTCGCTTATATAAGAGGGGTAGATTGTAACACCCCATATAAGAATATGTTAAATGGATTAAATCAGTAAACTACCAACAACTCGGACTAGTCATTTTCAGAGCTCGAGCAGGAAAAGAACTCTGAAGTTAAGCATGCTCAGTTGGGAGTAGTCCCAGGAAGGGTGACCTTCCTCGGAAGTCTACCAACTAGTATGGTTGTTGGGCCAGTTTGTTCGTTGGGTCGTCACAAAGTCATACTTTGACTTTAGATGAGTCGGAGTACTTCCAGTAAACTATATGAAAGACTTCGACTAAAGAGAAGTCGGAGTAGAATCAACAATAGACTTCGACTTATCAAAAGTCGGAGTGAGTCTAGGTTTATTCAACAGTCGGTATCTGACTTCAACTGTTCGAGAGTCGAAGTGGGTCCATTGGACTTTGACACTTCTTGGGAGTCGGAGTAACGCCAGTTCAACAAACATCGGTACATCACTTCAACTTCTTTGGAGTCGGAGTCAGTATAATATGTATGTATACATGTGTACTTAGAAATTTTTCTTAATGAAAGTTGACAGTGTGTCGACACTTAGGCTTAGTGTGTCTACACCAATAGATTGTAAGGATTATATGATACAATACATGTATGCCTTTACTTTAACACATTAACTTTCATACAAAATAAAGTGTGGTATAATTAAATAAATTGTTTAGGAGATTATTTAAAAAAATTTGTCATAAATAAAAATAATGATCAAGCAATTGTAAGAGATGAATGCATAAAAATTCTTTTAAAACATAAATCAACCATTTTTAAAAGATAAATGTTCAACACCTCCCTGTTGCGACCTGGGTCAGAAAGCTATGCACCCCTTGTCGCAACCAAAACGTGACAGAGAGGGTGTCGCTACCAGACCAGAAGGCGATGGGGGTAACATCATGTTTTGGGTCGCGAAAAGAACCTTGTCAAGACCACAGACAGGGCTTGAGTGCCTACCCAAGACCTCCAAAAACACCCCAAACATCAAATCTAGTGTGCACAAGGGGAGGGGAGTATGGAGAATGATCAACACACATGCTAGGAGTACAAAACACCCTCATCCACATCCATGCATGCCAATGTGAAAGATCTACACTCATGAAAGCTCACATGCACATCATGAGATCACTCTAACCCCCAACCCCAAGCAAGCTCAAGGAAATCCAAAACATGCATACGCACCTATCATGGATTCTACAAGGCTTGAAGAAGCAGAGAGGAGGTCCCAACATGCTATAACTAGGGGGAAAGTTGAGGGTCCCTACCTCAAAATGAAGAGCTAACTCGTTGGGGACTTCTTATGTGCATTGCCACCTCCTCCTCGCTCCAAGATCCACGCTCACGCCATCATGAGCAACGTCCGGCCTCCTACACGCGAGGAGGGCCACCACTACATCAAGCTCTACCATGTCGGAGAAGAAGGGCCCCCAAGAGTGTGCTCAGACAAAAGAGAGGAAGGGGAGAGGAGAGGAAGAAGAAGGGAGAAAGGGGAAGAGAGATTGACTGGCCTTGCATTTATAGGCCTCAGATCTCAGAACGTGACAACCCGGTGCTCACATTCACTAATGAATGCGACAACCATCTTGTGTGACCTCAAAGCCTCAGTCAAATTGGACAGCTGGGCCTGCCACGTGTTTCCCTTGCATGCCTACCATACTGAATGCGATGACTGGCATGTCGCCTTCAGGTTGCATGCGCCTCGATACATGTCCCAACTGTCCCGACAACAAGATGACAAAATGGGCATACTACGGTCAGAACTGTAAGAAGGTGAATGCGACAATGAAGCCGTCGCGTTCTTAACCAGAACATGACAAATGTCGTTGCCTTCAGAAGGCAACGGCCTGACTCGTCGTTACCTTCAACAGAGGGGTTGACCAAAGAGAAGGGATGTTATAAATCTAACCAACAAAAAAAAAAAAATTGTCCTCAAAATTAAGGGGGAAAACCTGGTGGACGAAGGCAAGCAACATACCAATCACTCAAACAAGTATGGAAAATGCTCCTGCATCTCATCCTCGCACTCCCACGTGGCCTCGCCACCGACGCGATTCACCCAGATGACCTTGACAAGCAGCATCTGCCTCCTGTGCAACTACTAAACTCTGCGGTCCACCACACTGACTGAGTACTCTGGCACTGACAAGTCTGGAGCAACCTCTAACTGTGAGTAGTCAAGCACGTGTGATAGATCTGGCATATACTTCCTCGCTGCGAGACATGGAAGACGTCGTGAACTCCTGCTAAATTAGGCGAAAGTGCTAACCTGTACACAACCTCGCCAATCTGCTCCAGGATGAGAAAGGGACCAACTAACCTCGGGCTAAGCTTGCCCCTCATCCTGAATCTAAGAACTCCCTTGGTTGGCAAGATCCATAGGAACACATTGTCACCTGCCTCAAACTATAGTGGCCTCCGAAAAACATTTGCGCAACTCTTCTATCTGCTCTATGCTGTCTATAGTCTTTGCCTGATCGGTCTCACTGTATTTGTGCACTGCTGCTCAAGCTCTAGTCCAAACAGTTGCTTCTCACCAACCTCGTGCCAATGCAAAGGTGTAATGTTGGAGTGAAAGCTATTATTATAAGCAAAGTCCACCATGGAAATGTGCGACTCCCACATGCCGCCCCACTCCAAGCAGCACACTCACAGCATGTCCTCGAGGATTTGTATGGTCCTCTCTGACTGACCATCTGTTTGCGGTGGTAAGATGAACTTAGCCTCAACTCTGTGCCTAGTGCTCTCTGAAAGTTGTGCCAAAAGTGCGAAGTAAACCGCAGATCTCTATTTAACACAATAGAGACGGAGGTCCCGTGCAACGGAACCACTTTGTCCACGAACAATGTAGCAAGTCTATCCACTAACAAGCTGATCAGACTGATAAGAAACGCATTGTCTTTGTCAAATAGTCAATGATCACCCACACACTATCGTGACCTTGCGTGGTACGAGGTAACCAACAATGAAGTCCATGGTGATATGTTCCCACTTCCATACAGGAATGTGTAACGACTGAAGCTCACCACTAGGATGCTGATGCTCCGCCTTCACCTATTGACACGTAAGGCAATGAGCGACAACCTTAGCTATATCTCTCTTCATCCTAGGCTACCAAAAGAGTTCCCCCAAATCGTGGTACATCTTGGTGGAGCCAGGATGAATAGACTACCTCGACCGGTGCACCTCAGTTAACAGCTTCTGGCTTACCATCTATTAATAGATCTCTACATCATTAATATGATAAGAATATGTATCACATGATGATAAGCATTTTACACAAATGCATATAATATTCCATAGAAGTTTCATTTGAAGAAGCAGCATTGCAAAAAAAAGATGTCCTTTTGATGTGGATTAGGTTCATGACATCTATGAAGTCTTTTTAAAAGAGGATATTGACTACAAGATGTTGGCTTTTTATATGGTTCTGTCTCAAACCTCAAATGTTGTATTATAGGCAGCGATGAGAAAAAACAATGGGGTCTTATGACAATTGTATTATTTGTTCGTAAAGGCATTTGCGGCCCTTAATTAAAGGTCATTTTCACCCTAATTTCTATTGGAAAGGGCAATTCTCGATAATGCTTATTGGAAAGAGAGAAAGAGGGAGAAGATGGGCACACACATTTGCACTAATCGTTAAGATATTGGTGGCATATCATAGCATGATTATAAATTACATACATTTATACCCACCTTTATCAGTAGATATGTTGAAAGTAGTTGAAATCCTAGGATAATCTCACATAAACTATGCGCAAAAGTGTGTTACATTCTTAGAATGCTAAATTTAATTTGTCCTTTTTCAAGGCAGACGACTCTTTTAACCACTTACAATCTAATGTTGAATGAAGTTTCAATCAGGAAAGCACAAGATACTTGGAAGGCCGCACGTTAAAGGTTTTGTTTAAGGAGATAGGAATACTGCTTGAAGAGGGAAAATCTCAGTTTTCTAACTTAATTTATAAGACATAATTATTAAGCTTGGCTCAACAAGTGAAAATCTAATTATCAAATAGAAGCTCGCCTAACTGAGATTGACCGATGAAGCACCACGAGCACTTCATCTGCCACTCAAAAGAAGGGCCCTTAACTCGATGCCAGCGTGAGGCAATAGTGTAGCTCCGGAGATAATGTCTCGTAATGTGCTTGGATAGAAAGTTAGCTTGATTTACAGTCCACACCTAATCTTGACATGCTTGAGCCCAATAGACCTTGTCTCGACAGTCTATAATCCAGAAAGTACTTAACCTAGAATATCTTTAATCCGACGAGTTTTAGCTCGGTGGATGTGAAGCATAGGACACTCATGTCGGATAAGCTGGTCAGCATATTTAGGAAGTGGATTCTCGAAGCCCAATGTCATCCGTCTCTGTCGAACATCATTCCATGCATGTGCTAGGGGATATGACCCACAACCACCCCAACACCACATGTGTGGCCCACATCACCCCTAGGCCTTCGACATCAATACCAGGGTATGGTGGTCATATGGATAGGCGACTTGAGCACACCCATTGCACAGCCAACATGACGTGGTCCACATATGGCCGAGGGAGACCCATTGCATCCTACATGCGACGAGGATCATCATGAGTAGGACATCGACCCATGACCATGGCTATATTATAGCCCCGTCTCATAAGATTGGCGGGGAGACTTAACCCTCTTAAATCTCAAAGGAAGCTCTTCAGTTAGAGGTATGGCATCCCAACTTATTGTGGAGAGTGATCACGAATCATTCGCCCTCTTGCTCTAGCTCTTGTCATGATTTGACTTAGATCACTACTAGAAAACACAGTTTTACCTACGACCAAAAACGTCAGTAATACGGCAAATATCGTAGGTATATATGTTTACCTACGACATTTCCTACGGCTTCGGTCGATGGTAAAGTACATGTTGGTAATACTATTACCTACGACAGGGTTGTAGGTAAAGTACATGTACTTTACCTACGATATTTAAGATCGTAGGTTGTGTTTACCTACGATATTTAAGATCGTAGGTTTTGTTTACCTACAGAATAAAATGTTGTAGGTGTTTTATACCTACAACGTTAAATGTCGTAGGTTTTTGTACCTGAAAAAAAAAATATTATCTATTATTCCTCCACATATAACATATACAAATTCACCTGCCTTTCCTATTCATATTCATTCGTAACAATCACATCCACAACATTCACTCATTCCCATCACAAATGTCATTCATCCATACATTTCATCAACATAGCCACATTCATTCATACACCATCAACATAACCACATTCATTATTATTACAATTATCAACATAACCACATTCATTCATTCAAAACACATATTGTGGTCATTCACAACATTTTTCATATTAATGTCAAATATACATCCACAACATCTATTTGTCCAAAATTATACCAAAGTGTTTACAAAGTGATATATTAAACAAAAGTTGATCTGTTCTGGGCAGCATCAATCCATTGCCATGTCTCACAACCAAGTGAAAAAGATATCTAGAAGTAAGAATACCATCCTGAAAAATGTTTCCAATAACTTGTGAGAAACAAAACACAAATCAACATGATGTGTATAATGTACACTCAGAAAAATGTGTCACAGGTACATCCAAAGAGAACAAAGTCTACTCACTTCTTTCCATATCCAAGTTGTACTCTTGTTGCTGATTCAAGAACTCCAATAGCTTCTCTACAAAATGAAAATGAGTTTTGAGTTTAGAACTTATACAACCAATCTGGATATATATACCACAAAAGATAGGAAGGCAGGTTGGTTATGAGTATGCAAAGTATGGGAATGACAATATTGTACTTGTCTGACTTATTTTTTCCTCTCTCTCCCTCCACACATAGCACAATATTGGCCATCACGATTCACAAATAGCAGCTACTGGTTGCTCATGTCATGTGCAGGCATTGAAATAAGGGGCCATCACTTATAGAAAGCCCTGTTATATGATGTCAGGAAAAGCAAAATATAGAAGTACGATGGCAATAGGTTCATATAAACAATTCAATATGTATGCCTTCCTTGCATAAATAAAATGTGTTCTTACATGGTTCCCTTGCATATCTAGCAGGATATACCTTATTGTAGTTCCTTGACCTGCAAGAACAAAAGTTTATAAGTCAAATAGCTTCTCAAACAATGACAGTGTAAGAACAAATAGAACAGGGAACTGAAAGGACCTGTATGTTGGATGCTTTGTGGACAATTTCATATCCTAGGCCAAGGGGCAGCAATCCATCACCAATTGCTAGTTTCCATGCTACAGAATTTTCTTTGGATTACATCCACCAACCACATTCACATTCACATTATCTCATTCAACACTTGAGAACCAGTTTAGGAAAAAAAGAATACTAACTAATAAAGGAAAATGCTATGAGAGCAAAAGATTATACCCCTTGTGAGATCCATACTTCACATTCACATTATCTCATTCAACATTGTCACATTCATTCAACACATAACCACATTCATCAAATATTGTGTTTAGAAACTGTTTGCAAAATATACATATACCAAATGTTTCAAAGTGCTTACAAAATGCTAACCACTAAATAGTGTTCGTTTTGCCTCATCCACCAACACCTACATAGAAAGAAAACAATAAAAGAAGTTAATAAAAGTGCTAGATGATTGTTAGGTAGTATAAATTTTCAATAAACAAAAAACTTACATAATCTCGAAACCATAGAATATGACTTCCAATGGCATCTTTGATTCGAAATCTATGGTCATCTTTAACAAACAAGGGAGCATCAGGTTTGTTTGCATAATGAATTGAGACTTCACAGTACACAGTTCCAATCGGTCTCCCCATAACAATTTTTGCTGGATCCATACTCATAACAATTCCTTCTGCCACTTGTTCATTCTCCAAATCCAGCAATTTCACCTTCTTCCTGTCATCTGAAATTACATAAAAGTTAGTCATTAATTATAATGGATAAAATATATAAAAATATTATATAACTAACTCATGTTGAACAAAAATATACCACTGTTGACAAATTTTTGGAAAATGGTTACTTACTTTGTTGTTCCTTGTACCACTAACCACATTCTGAGATGCAAAAAAGGAGAACAAAAACTGTCAACTGACAAGCATAGTCTTATTTGAGAAATAGATTAAGAACAACCAACTACAAAAAACCCACCTATAAGCAAGACAATTGGCCTTATTATAAAAGGCAGGTTGTACTTCCATTGGACCTAGGTTTAATTCAAGTACAATTTCAGATTCTTCTTCCATTGGTGACCTAGACAAACACCTAATATTGGAATACCCTTACACTCAACTAGTATTTTCAAGTACAATTTCAGATCCATACTCACATTCACATTATCTCATTCAACATTGTCATAATAATGCATTCATTCAACACATAACCACATTCTTCCCTGTCATCTGAAATTACATAAAAGTTTGTCATTAATTATAATGGAAAAAATATATAAAAATATTATAACTAACTCATGTTGAACAAAAATAAACCATTGTTGACCAGATTTTTGGAAAATGGTTACTTACTTTGTTATTCCTTGTACCACTAACCACATTCTGAGATGTAAAAATGGAGAACAAAAACTGTCAACTGACAAACATAGTCTTATTTGAGAATGTGTATCATTATAAAGTCACTTCATGTATTTCGAGGGATGATAAACTCCTTGCCATTGTTGTATTACTGTAGATGCAAGCACTTAATAGCTTCACCCAAAACATTCCAAACATGTTAAGGCATTATAGTAGGTCAATTTGACATTGAAATCATCATGGATTAGTTACGTAATTTCATCAATTCCTACAGATAATCGTACTTTTAAGTTAATGGTTGAAGCATCAATGCAAGGATATTTAAGGATTTGTCACAACTTTTTCTATGTAACGGGTAATGGCCATAATGCATAAAAGTACAATTTGTAAAGCCAAAAAGTGCCTGAAAGCACATAACTCCCCAAATTTTTTCAGGGATACAATAGAAGTTATAAGTTTTAGAAGTTGACAGATAAATCTTGTTCCATAATGAAAGACATCATTTCACCAAAAAAAGGCCTAGCTCAATCAATATCGCCTGCTCTAAATCATATATCCTGTAATTGTTAAAGTTGTTGATGTCTTTCCATTAGAGTGGAAGATAACACCAATGGAAAGAGCACAAATAAAAAATGTAGACAAGTAAAAGACCAATCCATCTTACCAAAAAAAAAAGGAAAATAACAAAATAGCAGGAGAAAATAGAGGAAAATCCCACTCATTGAACAAATATTATGAGTTGCCTATATCTTCATATTGTGCCCCACTCAGGCTCCCCCACCCTCTAATGTAGAACTACATGGATAAAATCACTTTTTTTTTGAAATGTGGATGGTACCACATAATATGTTGGTAAGATGAGAATATACAAGTGTAGAGGTAAAACAACAAAAACCTCTACACAAAAACGTAATGAGAGCTATAGATACCTTGGAAAATCAAAGCTGCTGGGAACTATTACCTGAGGCACATAGAAAGATAAAACAAAATGTTAAAATAAAGTAAAAGAAAGAGGACAGACATATGAACTAGATGGATAAGAATTGGAGCATCAAGATTAACAGGGGAGTCTTCAATGTGAAAACACTCATCTCTTCATAAGCAATTGACTAAAAGCAAAGGAGTGAAAAATTTAGACCAAAATTCCTTCAGAAGCATAGGGGCCTTGTGAACTACAGAATCTTTAAGCCTCTCCCTTTCTTTATCCCTCTCCCTATCATGGTCTCTGTCTTTCTCCCTCTCAATTTCCCGATCTCTTTCCTTTTCTTTGTTTTCTACCTTCACTTCCCGATCTCTTTAATGCAGATGCTACATATTTTTACTAAAAACTCCAGCCAAAAATCCATCTGCAGAAAAAGAACCATCTTAGCAGATAACTCTCATGAACAGAATAATACTGGTGTTGTTGCACTGCAGAAAGAAATAGCTTGATAAACTTACCTATGTTTTCGCAATGCGCCAAAAATTCATTAAACCCATCCATAAGATCAGCCAAGAATATCACCTACCTGAAAGGAACACAAGTAGACAGTGAACAAGTATAATGCAAGTAAAAATATTCTCGATCAGAAGAAAAGAACATCTACAGATTCATACCTGTGAAGAACAATTTGCAAGACATGCAAAATTATCCAGAAAGGATAACCATAGCATGAGTTTAAAAAAAATAACACACAAGAATACAACACTCAACCTACTGCACTAAACAGACTAAATTCAATGGGAAAGTGAACACCATTTCATGGTTAAATAAAAGAATTACTTAAACATTCATACCTGCTATTGTTGGTTTCTTCTTCGTTGTGTACACGGATGAATAAGTATTAAACCTTAATCAAAAGAACCACACATAATTATGAGTGCATACTTCTCAATTTCTAACATCAGGTTCACATGGAAAATTTCTTATTCAAGATATATTATATGTATAACAAAAGGGGAGTTCCATTACCACACAATAGACTGGCCAATAGATATGAACGAGCCTAAGTAAAAGTAAAGCATGAAATATTTGTTATTTAAATAACAAGATCTCCTTCTAACAGCACTTGCGAATCCACATATGTCCCCACAACAAAAAGTAACAACAAAAGAAAAAGAATGGAAAACCCTCTCCCCAAAACCATCACAGCAAGCATATGAATTTTCACATGAAATTAGAACCATCTTAGGCATTCGATGACCCAGAAATATCAACAAGAGTAAATTCCAGAATTATATACACATTTATATTGGGCCATCCTCACATATCACGCCACCAAAAAACTCATCTGCCGCCAATCCTCATGTAAATTGTTAGATAAATCACGATGAAGAAAGAATACAAACAAAATAAATAAATATGATTTGGATGACAGAAGAAACGCACAACCCTTAATATACGAGATCGACGTCGGCGAGGGAGTTGAGTTCCTTACCAACGACGGTAGGATCCAACGGCGTCCCCAACGGCGGCGACACAAAATAGCGGCGACGGCGAGCTCCCTCACGATCTCGGGCGGCGACGGCACAAAGATGACAACACTGCTGCACAGTGGGATAGCGCAGCGGCGACGGCAACACGAAAACGCTCCCTCCACGCAGCAGTGACAGCGACAGGGGCTCCTCCCCCACGCAGGCAACGACTACCCTACGGCGGCAAGGCAGCAGCAAGGGCGGTGGGCATAGGAGCATGGCGAGGGGGAGCACGGCGACAGGGCAGGGGAGCGGCGATGAGCACAGCAGCTGGCGAGGGGGAGCCGGCGACAGGGCAGGGGAGCGACGGCGAGCACAGCAGGGGAGGAAGAAGGCGACAGCGGGCGGGTTCGAGCCTTCACCTGGCAACAGTGCAGCGAAGCAGCAGCGGCGGCAGCACGGTGGCGACGGTGGGGCGGCCTCCCCACGGAAATTAAGGCCCCGACGGTGGGGGTCCTCCTCACGCCATCGGTGATAGCAACAACAGACACACACACACACACACACACCACCACACAACACACACACACCACACACAACACACACACACACACACCACACACACACCACACACACACACACACACACACACCACACACACACACACAACACACACACACACACACACACCACACACACACACACACACACACACACACACACACACACACACACACACACACACACACACACACACACACCACACACACACACACACACACACACACACACACACACCACACACACACACACACACCACACACACACACACACCACACACACACACCACACACCACACACACACACAAACACCACACACACACACACCACACACACACACACACACACACCACACACACACACACACACACACACACACACACACAAACACCCACACACACACACACCACAAACACACACACACACACACAACCACAAACACACACACACACACACAAACACACACACACACACACCACAACACACACACACAAGAGAGAGAGAGAGGAGAGAGAGAGAGAGAGAGAGAGAAGAGAGAGAGAGAGGAGAGAGAGAAGAGAGAGAGGAGAGAGAGGGGAAGGTCTGTGCTGCAGAAGGGGAGGGGGGGGAGAGAGACTCCGGAGGGGAAGAACATGGGGAAGGAGAGGGAGGGGGAGGCTGGCTTGCGGGGAGGGGAAGGAGAAGGGAAGGAGGTAGGGCAGAGGAGGGAGAAAGGAAAATAGAAATGGCGAAGGCGGGGGATTTTGAGACAGAATGGGGGGAAAAGGGAAGAGGGGGAAAAGTGTGTCGGAGGGAAAAGAATAAAAAAATGAAAAGTAAGATTTATACTACTAAACATATATTGTGTAGGTATTTTTTTCTGGTGTAGGTATATCCTTTAGTACTTACAACTATCAAACGCGTAGGTATATAGTGTAGGTACAAGTCAGTTTTCTAGTAGTGGATATCACAAGATTTTTTGGGGAGCTCAATCTCGGACCTCTCTAATCATTTCTCCTCCTAGTAGATCTTCCTCTTGCCATCAAAGATCGCCATCCAATTTTCTAGAATCTCAAGACCATCTAGCAATCAACAACAGATTTGAGATCCGGCCTCTCCACTGCTCTTTAGTTAAAGTCAAGCGTAATACAGTTTATTTAAATAACAAGATCATGATTTGTTAGAATGGACGCCTACGCCAAAGCTTCTTCAAATGAGGGCGGAAAACGAACGTGGTTGGAGTTCATTACATGCTTGGATACTGCTACTAAACGCCATTTATAATTAGTGGAGAGAGAGTTCTGAGGATCCAAGTAAATAGTTTCATACATCTTAACAACTACTTATCTTCACTTCGCATCCTTTTTCCTTTTGTTCAGCTGTGTGGAATATTGGAAGTTGAGTTCAGATTTCTTGAGGTTAGATTCTATCGACATCGGACAAATATATGATCTGTCTATATCTCAAATTTTAAGGCATCGAAATTCATAAATTATAAACTTAGGAACTATGAGTACTTTTGAAAATGTTGCCAGTATATCATATCAATTAGGATTATTGTGTCACTGGAAACTCTTGTTAAAAGGTACAAATTGAAAACATACAATCTTGGGGATTTGCTGCGAAGGGAATTGTCTGATGAAGACATGGAATAGCTCTTGATAAGTATGTGTATTAGGTGGAACGCTATTTTGTTCTAGGTATAGGACAAAAAAGTTCCACTAACGTCTTATTGCGTACGTAATAGAGTTGTTACACGTACGTCGTTTAACTGCTCTAGCTAGCTAGGGTCATCATACGTGAATGTTACATCATACTCCAGTAACTCCACTTCCAATTTCAAACATAATACATATTATAACTCGTCTTTTATATCTTGAAAACTATACCCATTCAAGAGCTGTTGTATGTCATATAATTAATTAACTTTTCGACAAAATTGTAAAATTGGAACACAGTTTGCGAGTTATAATACACAATTAAACATTACAATCTTTAATAGAACTTTCAAAATTTTTACTTTTCTTAGTCAAGGTCATGCTTGAAAGTTCATATAGCCAAGTTTGTCACGTTTTTTACATAGTCATATTTTGCTTTCACACAAGAATGACACTCTGGCAAATACATTAGAAATCTCGAACTCAACTTTTCCACGGATGGTTGATTTGATCAGTTTTATATGTCACCTGCCTAAAAGTACTTTTCTTTGCGCTAACGGATCTACTCATTCACAAGATTTTATGAAATATATGCATATTTAAGTTTTGGTCTAGTTAGATCTTCATTAATATAAATTTTAACAATATATCGTGATGTAAAATTCTTCATTTTATTTTGTCTCTTGACTAAATAAATATTTAGCAATGTGGTCGGACGGTTCTTTCTCCTGGTCCATTGATTACATTCCATGGTCTCATCCGCCATGTTCTCCTGCATACAGTTCACGTTAAAGTTTTAAACAGTTTCATGATTTTTTACATGGTCGGAAAATGGTGAACTACTGAATGAGATGCGCAGTGACAAATATATTATATGACCTTTTCTCGCAGTGAGAACCATATATATATGACCTTTTCTCGCAGTGAGAATCATATATACATGACCTTTTCTCAATGGTTGGTGGATGTGAAATAGTGAAATATTCGCACCCACCAGGGAGAGTACCGGCCGGATGTAAGTAGCAGAAGGAAAGAGCCAGGAAGCATTACTGTTGTTGCATGGAGAAAAGATGAAAGGACCCCTGCTTGGAGATGTGGGTCTAGCAGGGAGGGCACAAGGAGGGGAAAAGGGTTGAGAGGAGGTTTGGTTTATGCGATGAGGACGGCAGTAGGGTGGCTGTTGATTTAGAAGTGGCCACTTTCTCTCGAGTTGTTGTCATAGCGATTAGAGCCCACACCGACCAGTAACAACCCTACAAAAGGGAAAGAATGGGAGTCCCCACCATTACATGCATGGGGAGGGCCTTTCGATCACCTGTAAGCCCCACCCCATGCATGCATGCATTTGGCTCATCAACTGTTCCTTCTCCCTTCTTCCTTATCTATGTGTACCCTTCCCAAAACTAGCCTCCAGGGTAAGCACTCCTCTCAGGACACTATCATCACGGGCCCCACCTCACCCCCACTACGAGAGAGAGAGAGAGAGAGAGAGAGAGAGAGAGAGAGAGAGAGAGAGAGAGAGAACCTTCACATCACAACACCATCTCAGAAGGGTAGATGCTACATAGATCTGTTCGGAGGCCGGGGGGGGGGGGGGTCTCCGTTTCGGACAAACTTGCTTTTATCGATTCAGAACCCGACTCCAAGAAGGCAGTGAGTACACACGGTTGGAATATCTTGTGTGGATGCAGTCAGAATAAAGTTGGGACCCTTCACCACGTATAGCTTGTTTCCTTTCTTGTTTTCCCCTTTTTTTGAGCGTGGTGATCCATTGGTGACCGTGAGTGACAAGAACTCACACTGTTCCAGCGTGCAGCGGTAATAGGGTTTCGTGGTGCGTGGGGACCTCCCATTTCGTACGTTGGCTAGCTGGGACTGGGGAGGCTGCCCCGCTTGGGCTTTTGCTGGGATGGGTGTGCTGCGAAGAAGGGCCACAGCCCCTCTCTATTGGGCGTTGAGCTCGCATGGCCAGGGGAATATGTCGCCATTGGCAAGCGATAGTGGGTAATCCTTCTCGCTCCCCCACCATGTAAATAAAGATATCAGAACGAGTGGGTGAGAAAACGACTCCTTTCTTCTCTCTCTCTCACTTGTGCGTCTTTGATCACTAGCTAGTTTCCTTTGAATACGGGGATTTGGTTTGATTAATGCAACAAAGTAAGGGATAAATGTCTTCTCGTCATCATATCATCATCGCCATCGTCATCAAACCATTGCCACGACTTATGAGGAGTGAAAATAAAGTGATCTAGACGAGGAGAGAGAGTTGTGTGTGTGCGTGTGTTTTTACATGTGGACTCATGAGTGAGGTGTCAGAGTGTGCATGTGAGCGTGGGTGCGTGTGAGAATGGGAAGAGAGAGACAGGGCCGGAGAGGTGATAGGCTGAAAGATTTTTTCTTCTTTCTCCAAATTGTCCGTTTGATGATTGTTGTGAATGCATGCATGAGTATGTGTGCGCAGAGAGTCCTGTCAGGTTGAGTGCATTGATTACGAGATGGTCTTCCACTTTTCACCACTCCTCCCCTTATATATTATCAAATTATAATTTTATTATTAAAAGCAGGAGAATTGGTACCAAGTTTGTTGCGCCACCACTCTGTTACCCCCTTCCCTGTGCACGTCCTCTCTGATTCCATGGGGTACCACACCGCCCATCAGGACCGCCCATCACGTGGGTCCCCACCAACATTTGATGAGCAGCGAACCCCCTGCAGCGATCCGGACGGATCAAATTAATTAGAGGGAACAAAACATCTGATGCATGATCATGCATCTGAATCTGAGAGGACCCTCCTATCAGAAGGACATTCACTGACCAGGTCAGTGATTCCCATCAGATTCATAAATATTGTTTTTCCCAGCATGGGCCTGCTCTCTTGATTCTTTCTCTCTTTTCACTTTTGGCGTGCGAGACGCTTCTACGCCGACGAGTTGAATCAGAATGGTGTGTGTGAGAGAGTGATTGCGTAGGAGTCCAATTAAAAGATGAGGGGAGGGTGGGCGTGTTCGGTCTCTGTCTCAACGACTCGGAGCATTGAAGGCATGCACTTCCTCAAGTAGGTCGATATATTAAAGCCTCGTGTGAGGGGTACTACATTGCACGAGTTTTTATATCCCACATGTATTCTTCTACGCTGTTTAAATGGAGACTGGAGAGTGAAAGACGATGGAAATCTTTGGGTATCGTATCACCTTTCCAGACCGGGAAAAAGAAGGCATACGTCTAATGGGAAAAGAATGGGGAGAAAGGGAAGGTGTACATGGAGAGAGCAGGCGCCCCACGATACCCTTCTACTCATATCTCTGATCCGCTTGAACTTTCATTAGGTGTGAGGGTACCCTCAGCATCTAATTGTCCTTTCTGCTAAATATGGACTGGATACATACATGAACGGATATATCATGTGAAGGTCCTGCAAAGGCAAAATGGTTGGCACATGATACACCGTCAACTTGACCACGCCAGCTTGGAAACCACCCCCTCCCGCTGTAGAAAGGAGGCCTCCTGGCTTATCCAAGGGATAATAACACGAGTCGTGTGGAATTTGGGCAAATAAAGAAACGCATGTATAGGTACTTAATTATAAAAAAACGGGTACAGTAAAAGAAACGACCTTGAGACCCAGATATATGTTCTAAATAAGAGGACTGCAGAACGCTCTTAACACCACCAAGAAAGCTAGTGTGACTTTTCCCTGACTTGCAGCGAGACCTTGTACTTTGAAGCATAAGCACACATATAAGTGCATGCCTTTGTCCTGGCTAAACCCCCGTCCCCCCTTCCATGAGAGAGATCGTAGCACCTTGTGAACTCAGCCCCGCTGCTGTGCCTAGGGAGAAAAGCCCGATCACTTTCCCCTTGTATTTTACGCAGCACCGGCAACCTTATCATTAAAAAGTAGCAAGTGCCCAAATCACGCAATCCCCTCGCTCTGCCGCCTTGGGTTTCTGGGATCTACCTTTTCTTGAGTGAGCATCTGGTGAAGAAGGAAAAGGCAAGGCAACTAAGCAGCGCACAGTGGTAGGAAGGGGCACGTTACAAATGGCCCTCTGGCCCAGACTGTGATGGGACGTGACCTGCCCTTGTTGGTGGTGGTGTTGTTTGTCTGTCGTATGTTCCATTAAGATTTCAAATCCTCTATATTCACCTATTTGAAAATTCTCCTACAGCGGATGGTACAGGAGCATCAATGCTTCTTCTGTCCATGTAACTTTGAGGGGGTGTGCTAGAGAGAGATAGAGAGAAGAGAGCGAGAGGAAGGGGCTGGGGGAGGAGGTAGAGTGTTCCCCGGTACGTGCTCTTCCGCCATTTCCTGATTTAACGCAAGCTAGGCTTCATCATTGCTCATGAGTCATGAGCACCAAAAGATATGCATTCGAGTCCTCCATGTCCTTCCCACTCCTGCAACACAAGTTAGCTATTCAAAACAAGCAAGAACATACATACATACTATCCATCGGTCTCTTCGCTGTTACGATGACGCTTAATTTATAGCCTTCTGGCAATACCTGCGTACGTACGTACGTACACGCATGCATGCATGGGGCTTCGCATACGTACGTACAGTACAGTAGAGAAGGCTCATACCAATGGAGTGCGCGCGTACATGGCTAGCTAGCCTCTCGCATACTTCCATATTTTACTTGTTGCATCAATCAAGTATCTCTGCGTGACCAGGTGGCCGGAAAAAGTCGAGAGGGGCCATCACCAGCGAGCACCGGGCGAGAGTGCCTTGTGCCTGCACGGTCTTCATATAATCTTCTCTCGGTCGAAGGCATATATGGCCTTCCCCTTCAGCGTCAGGGGGTTGATATTGATCCTTCCTTCCACATTGGATAGAAAGATACTAACGTGTATAAGAACACAAATATGTTTTTTTTTTCCTTCCCCTTTTTCAAGACTCTCAATTGCAGTGCTTGCAAGTAGTACTTTCATGTTATGGGGTTTGTCGTGGCCTGTTTGATTGTCACTTTCTACCGAAGGGGCTTCTGCTCTCCCTCTCTCACGCACCCTCACATTTTCGTATCTTTTGTCAGCTTCTGGTCTCCCTCCATGATAGTTCCTATAAACACATCCGCTTCACCAGCCCCAACAATTCCACTTCTACCACTACACCAAGAAAACATGATAAGATGCTTGAGGTCAGAGCAACTGATCATATTCCTCCACTCGGAATGATTTATCGGCAAAGATCGCATGTGGACCACAGCTAGCACTTTATTCATCATATATGCATATACTTTTTATGTGCTCTTAAATGGATTTGGATGTATACACTTAAAGAGGATAGAATGATCAAAGAGATCTAAAAGGATGGCCGAAAAGAATCACTAGATGGTAACTTCGACCTATGACAACGCTTGGCAAGGAAAAAAAAAGGGTCTTATTAAATTAAGACCACAGAAATGGCAAATAAGGACTGAATGTATATAAATAAATATATAGTCGTTTAATAAATATTCATAGATACGCGTATATTTCCGTGTTCTTTAATGCTTTGGATATCTAACTTTAGTTGTCTTACTCCTGAAAACAATCTGCCTTTTTCTGTTTTTCTCATTACGTCTCTTCGTTCGTATAAGAGAGCGTTTATCTTTTGTTGCTTATTCTTTTCGTCGTTGTGGGCAGGAGTGGATCCAGGGGCGCAGAGGGAAGACAGTACGGGTGGCCAGCCTCACATGAGTGCGATGCAATTGAGATGGGGTAGACCTTCTCCCCCTTATATTGGATCCCTGAGCTCCATGGCCACGTCTGAGGAGCTCAAGAAAGGAATCTCCGCAGGCTTTAGCTTTGCTGCCATTTTGACCGACGTCTTAGATCAAGCCCTGACCGAACACGCATTATACGGCTTGTCAAGTGAATTATAGCTTCCTGCTGTTATCTAGCTGGGGGGTCTTTGTGAGGAGCCTTGGCTTTGAGCAGTCGCAAAGATTTTACTAAGAATAAAGCCCTTGAGACAAGTCGTATATGAGAAGCATGGTTGGGGAGAAACCAAGGTTCGGACATGCATAGTTCCTTTGCAGCATTGTTGTCTAGTTCATGCGCAGCTTTGATTCCCTGATATCGTAGAGAAAGTTGTTCAGAGTATCAGTTTTGTGTGCTTGCATAGCTCGTGATAGTCCTCTTCCATGATGGTTCCGCACGTCCTAGCCATGGATCTTTACAGAGAAAAGAAGGGGCCCTGGGGCTCTTTCCTAGCAGGAGCACGGACGGGAGTTAAAAAAGATCTTGCATATCTATAAACTAGTTCAAATATTAGTCTCGCAAACAGAAAGACCTCTGCTTGCGTCTGAAAGAGGAGAACACTCTGGGACATTCTAGTGGAGAAGGTTGCATGTGATTCCCGCCCTAAAGCTTATTTCATCAAGCTCCCCAACCCCCATCCCCCAACTTCGAACAATTAATGTTGAACTCCACTCCTATTAGTATGGTTCACCATTCACACTATTTGGAAGCCGTCTTGAACTCAGACGTCTTACCTCGCATAATAGTGTCAGAGAAAGAATTTGATATATGCGTTAATTATGAGTCTTTGTTTAAGTACTCTCCATATATACGTGGGGATCTATAAAAAAAATATTCACTACGTCGAGACTTACAGGGTTGGAACAATCTTGTTGTTAGAGAAAATAGTTGTTAATAAGTAAAGAAAACTACAAGATCATACCAAAAAGGTCTCTATTTAAAAGAAATAGTAGAAAGACTACTCGGAACTTGTAAACAGCCCGGAAGAAACTTCCAGCAATCTTTAATTCATATATATTTTTGCTAGTATACGTTGTCGAAGACAAGGGATTTTTTATTTTTTACTTCAGAATTTCTTTTGGACTTCAGAAGGGAGGCTTTACCACCTTGATGGGCCTGCAACTTTGTTTCTTTAATAATTATCTATCCCCACAAAAAAAAACCATGGGGATATATTTTTCCACTACTAGTGGAGCGGAAGAAAAGACTAACGTGGAAGGGTACAGTACAGCAGGATCGTATGGAGAAGTGAACAATACAGCAGCACCAAAAGATTAGGCTTCCTGCCAATCCGTGGATGCTCTCTCTACTTATATATGGCTTTTCTCTTTGAGTACTTATTCACTTTGATTTTTTTTCCAAAATAACACGCTTTAAAAATTAAATTACCAAAACTAACGCACTAAAAAATTTATTTCTCAAACGAACAGACTTTTAACTAGTTGACCCGAGATTCCGTGTTCGAGAGAAACCAATCGACCACACTGTAGAAGGGGCGCTCGAGTATGGGTGTAAACAAGCTGAGTCGAGCCGAGTACCACTACAAGAAAACCGACTTGTATCTACACTATATACCTACGCATTGGATAGTTGTAGGTATCAGAAGGATATACCTACGCCAGATAAAAAGTATACCTACATAATAAATAGTATAGTAGGTATAAACCACTTTTTTTTAATTTTTTATTTTTTTCCCTCCCGAAGCGCTTTTCCCCTTTTCCCTTTTCCCCCCTTTCTGTCTCGAAACCCCGCGCGCCTTTGCTTTCTCCCCCTTTTCTGCCCTATTCCGCCAACGACGCCTCACCATCGCCATCGCCATCGCCGAGGAAGAGGGAGGTCCTTACGGGGACGACGGCGCTGTGGTTTGCAGGGGAAGCGACGCAACAAGACGGTCCTGAGGAAGACGACAGTGAAGGCGATCCGGAGGAAGAAGGCGGCTTGGCCATTTCCGGCAAGTGATCAAACCCCCCTCCACTTCGCCCCTCTCCCTTTCCCGATCCTCTCCTTCCTCCTCTCTCGCTCGCCGCTCTCTCTTTCTTCCCCTCTCTCTCACGTTCGCTCTCTCTCTCGTGCACTGTCTCTCTGTCTCTCTTTCTCTCTCACTGGGTGTCGCCGCCGCAGGCGACCTTTGGTGGAGTTGGTGTCGCCGCCCCACTTCTTCCTCCCCTGTTCTGTATTGTGGAGGAGGTCGCCACCGTGGTGATCGCCGCTGCCGCCGCCCTGTGCTGCCGCGCCGCTGCTGTCTCCATCGCGTCGCCGCCGCTCCCAGGAAGCAGTCCGCGGCCAGTGTGTGAAGGGTAGACATTGCAGACTTCGGTATTTTGCTGTCCTTTTTTTTTTGCTTCATTAATGTGATTTCCGGGATTGTATGTACTATTGTGATGGTAATAATTTGAATGAAGGATGCTGTGATTTTCTACTCTATGAATTTATTATTTGAGTTGAGAGTAGTTCTTTTATAGCCATGAATGTTCACCTTTTGTGTTGTTTATTACCATCCTCCTATCAGTGCAATATTTTTTGGTTATCAGTTGAATATTCCATGGGAATCCCACATTCCCAGACACTATTGATGCTGTCCTAAATCTCCAAACATCAAGGTGTTTAGCAGACTCTGTCGTATATCTCTGTGTATGTTGACATAAGTTGTTTGTTTGGAACATCCTTACTCTTCCCCTATTCTCTGGATAAATAATGAGTTTCCATTTACATGGACACAGAAGAGAATCGCAAAAACAAGCTATGGTAAGAGTTTATGGGAGCCTATTGGATTAACTATTGGCACAGTACTATGTTTCAAGTTTTACTTTGTATATAAATATGATGAATGTTTACCATGTTGAGGCTTAAATGTATGTCTAATGTTTACCATGTTGAGGCTTAAATGTCTGTTCTTTGCTGGATATCATATTTTTGTCCTGTTGTTATCATGCAATTTAAATTTGAATTTCAACTAATTTGATGGGGGATGGGGGGGAGGGGGCAGTGGTGGGTCTGAGAGTGTGTATGTGTCTATCTTCTTGTCTTCAATATTTTTACAGTGGTGCCAATTGCTTTCCGTTCGGCCATCGATCGACTGCAGTGCTAGCGACAGTAATTAGAGCGTACTGTGAAGTAGTACTTCACAAAGTATGAGGTAAGTTTATCAATATATTATCATTTGCTCATCCCACCTGAACTTTATTTCCTAGTTTCTTACATATTCTACTTGTTTGTTCATGTTTTATAGAGATATGGATTGGAGTTGGATGGATTTGCCAAGAAATGTTGTGGGTTATTATGATGGTGTAGATGCATTCATGAAATTTGCTTACAGACATTTACCACCGGATAAAAAAATTAGATGCCCTTGTGTCAATTGCACTTGTCTGAAAAAGTGCCCAAAAGAAATAGTTAAAGAGCACTTGTATTTGGATGGTGTTATAAAAGACAAAGACTTTTGGAAATTTTATGGTGAAGGATCATCATATGAGATGTCAGAAAATTTTGGTGGGAACACATCTATGCATCAAATGCTGGATGATGTCTTTAAAATATCTTCCCACAAAAGAAAAGAAATTCAGCTTGATAAGGATTCCAAGTTCTTTTATGATTTATTGGAAGATGCTGCAAAACCAGTCTATCCAGGATGCAAAAAATTTAGCAAGCTTTCATTTTTGGTTAGATTGATGAACATTAAATGCTTAGGAGGATGGAGTAACAAGCATTTTGACATGTTGTTAATGTTGTTGAAGGAGTTGCTTCCAGAAGGTGAGTCATTACCTTCATCATTTTATGAAGTTAAGAAGATGCTTGATAAATTGGGCTATGGTTATCGAAAAATTGACGCATGTCCAAATGATTGCATCTTATATTGGAAAGAAAATGAGAATTTTGATTGTTGTCCTAAGTGTGGAGAGTCCAGATGGAAAAGTGTTAAGTCTAATAAAGTAGAAAGTAAAAAGAAAAGAGTACCTCAAAAGATTCTTCGTCATTTTCCACTTATTACAAGACTACAAAGATTATTCATGTCTTCTAAAACTTCTACAAGTATGACTTGGCATGCAACTGAACGTCAAGAGGATGGTCTGTTAAGGCATCCTGCTGATTCTCCTTGTTGGAAAGCTTTAGATGCCATCAATGAATTTGGGTTAGATTGTCGAAATGTACGCCTTGGTTTGGCAAGTGATGGTTTTAACCCCTTTGGGACGATGAACATAACTCATAGTACTTGGCCTGTTTTGGTGGTTCCATATAACTTACCACCTTGGGAGTGCATGAAAAGCACAAATATGATACTTTGCATACTCATATCTGGCCCAAAAGGTCCTGGTAATAATATTGATGTGTATCTACAACCACTTATAGAAGAGTTGCAAATTCTTTGGCATGGTGTCGACACATTTGATGCAGCTAAAAATGAGATTTTTTGTATGCGAGCAGCATTATTATGGACTATTAATGATTTTCCAGCATACGCCTACATGTCAGGTTGGAGTACTAAAGGTCGATTAGCTTGTCCTACTTGTAATAAAAATACTTGTTCAAAGTGGTTGAATGCTAGTGGTAAATTTTGTTACACAGGACATCGCAGATGGTTAAGAAATGATCATAAATTTCAGAAAATGAGTCAACAATTTGATGGACATGAGGAGTGGGGTGATAGACCCATGCCATTATCTGGGGATGAAGTAATGTTACAACTACAAGACCTAACTTTCAAGCATGAGAAAAAAACAATCAAGAAGAAAGGTAAGAGAAAAAAGATTGTGGAAAAAGTTGATCCTAATAAATATTTGGGTTGGAAAAAACATAGTATTTTCTTCTCTTTACCATATTGGAAATCTTTGTTACTCCGCCACAATCTAGATGTGATGCACATTGAGAAGAATGTATGTGAGAGTATTATTGGAACTTTATTAGCAATTGAAGGGAAGAATAAAGATGGTGCAAAAGCTCGTCAAGACTTGCAACTTTTGGGTATAAGGATATCTCTTCATCCACGAGAGGTTGGTTCAAACAAGACCATTTTGCCAGCAGCACAATTCACATGTAGCAAGAAAGAGAAAGAAACTATATTCAAGTTTTTTCAAACTGTGAAGGTTCCTGATGGTTATTCTTCTAACATTGCAAAACGATTTTGCAACAAAGATAAGAACTTGTGGGGATTGAAAAGTCATGACTATCATGTCATTATGCAGCAACTACTCCCAATAGCTGTTCGAGCACTACCGAATAAACAAGTGTCTGATGTTATAAGTGACATATGCCATTTCTTTTTGAACTTGTGTTCAAAAACTGGTTCAGCTGATGACTTCTATCAACTTGGAAACCGAGTTGCCTTCATTTTGTGTCGGTGTGAGATGATCTTCCCTCCTAGTTTCTTCGATATCATGGTACACTTGATCATTCATTTAGCAGATGAAGCTAGAGTTGCTGGACCAGTTCATTATAGGTGGATGTATCCATTTGAGAGGTAATTTTCAAAATTTTGTTGTGATGAACATGATTGTTGACTTATACTAATGAATGACCTATTCATATTGTAGGTATTTAGTAAAGTTGAAATCTTTTGTGCGAAATAAAGCATGTCCAGAAGGGTCAATTGCAGAGGGTTATATCATATCGGAGGCACTCATATTTGCATCTAGATATTTGGATGATGAAGTGGAGACATGGTTGAATAGGCCCCCAAGACAGGTAGAATGTCATCCTATTGTGGTTGAGAAAGGATGGGAGATCTTTTCACAAACATGTCGCCTAATTGGAGCAGCTACTAGCGGTACATTAAGTGCTGATGAGTTATTTCAAGCTCATAGATATGTGTTATTTAATTGCAAGGCTCTTGAGCAATACGTAAAGTAAGTTTTTCAATAATGTGTTAATCTTTAATTGCATTCTTTAATTGAGCACAAAGATGAACTTTTTTATTTCATGCAGTGATCATCTTTTTGAGGTCAAGGACATGTATCATGGATTGCAGGAGATGGAAATAGAGCGTATCCATACATCTGAATTTCCAACATGGCTAAAAACACAAGTATATTCATTTCTACACACCATGTTTTTTTGGTTTAAACAAAATGAAGGCAATCCAAGTTTTTTTCTTTCTTAATTTTAAGGTGCACAAACTACAAGAGACAAGGCATGGGTCAATTTCAGCAATGCTTCGGTGGATTAAAGATGGTCCACTTGAAGTGGTTAAAAAGTATGAAGCATGTATAGTCAATGGTTTTCGATTTCATACAAGAAATCTTGAACGTCGCCGAGTTACTCAAAATTCTGGTGTTATAATGTCTGCAACCACATCATGTTTCTCAAGTTCAAAGGATAGACAACCCATCCAGGGAAATGTCACATATTATGGTGTACTTGATGAGATCGTGCAAGTTGATTATTATGGGGAGATGAAAATTGTTCTCTTTAAGTGTAATTGGATTGATGGTAATCGAGGGGTAAAAAAAGAAGGCAATATCACCATTGTCAATACTTTGTGTAAATTAAGAACTAATGAACCTTATGTGTTGGCATCACAAGTAGAGCAAGTTTGGTACGTTGAAGATGTTCGTAATATTGGTTGGTATGTTGTTCGAAAGACACTGCCACGTGAATTCTTTGACATGGCAAAAGGAGAACATGATAATGAAGGAGATTTTCTGGACATTAAGCCAACAAATTCAGTCCTCTGTCTTGACAGTGATAAGAATGGTGAAGATATTGATGAATTAAGTCTAAATTGCGAAAGAAATGATGTTGAAGGAATAGAGATCTAAGATGTTCAATAATTAAGTATGTATATATCTGAATTTCATATTTTCAATATGCCTGCTTAGCATATTGCATATCTCTGACTTTCATATCTTACTTTTAATACTTGTTTTACAGGGGTAAAAAGATCATGGAAAATTTGTCATACACCCCTACGCACACGACTTCAGCTGAGAAAGGCATGTGGGGCCCTGGATCATCTTCACATCCCCTACCACCAAAAAGAGTGAAAAATATTGAAGATATTTATGACGTCTCCAGACCGCAGCAACATGATGTCTCACAACCGCAGCAAAGAAAATTAGATACCAGCAGTTTTCAACAATATTTGGAGTGAGTCAATTGATTTTTTTTCATATAAGTTATTTCATACTAATTACGCTACTATAATATGTTTAGGCATATGTTGGGGACATTGGGAGAAGAACGGCTTGTAGATGTAACAATTTTAGATTGTTTCTGGTATCATATGTATTTGAATGGTTCTCCAAAAGTCATGGAGTGGATTAAAGAAAAAGGCATCTTCTCAAAGACATATACATTTGTGCCTATTGTGGATGGGTGAGTTAAAGTAGTAATATTGTTTCCTAACCTCTTTAAAAATGGATGCATGTACTAAAGGTTACCTATTGTAGGGGGCACTGGAACCTTCTTATTCTGTGCAATTTGGGAAATTCATTCAACAATAATTACAGTCCGTGCATGATCCTTCTAGATTCTCTTATAATTTCAGAACCATTGAAAGCAGAGCCAACAATTAGAAGGTATTAGTAATAGTTTTTACTGTAGATGCATTCTTAATTCTGACATTTATTTTAACCAAGTTCATTATGTGGTTCTTATTGTAGATTTGTAAAGGAGTTGTATCATACACATGGCAAGATGGCTAGTTCTCGTAGCATTGCTTCTATTCCACTTTTAGTTCCAAAGGTATCCAAGATATTTAAAATATTGATAATTATTATATTGTGCTCTAGAATGCATTTGAATGGTGTTTTAAATTGTTACAGATACCACAACAAAGGGATGGAGAGGAGTGTGGTGTATTCACGCTCTATTACATATATCTCTTTCTAAAAAGTGCTCCAGCCACTTTTTCATTTACATCATTTCCATATTTTGTATAAGTTCTAAACTCAAACTTTCTAATTATTATTGTTTAGTAGTGTCTTTAAACTTTTTTTTAACCTATTTGTTTTTAAAATGTAAATTAAATTTCTACAGATGACTACCACTTGGTTTTCATATTCAGAAATTGATGCATTTGAGCACAAGATCAGAAAGTTTGCAGATCTGTCCATAAATGATTCACCTGTGATATCGATGTCATGTGAAGAGTTGGAAGATGAAGGTGATAGCACAGAGAAGGATCATGATGTGGGGATGAAGAGGAAAGGACGAGGACCTACAATGTGTCATGACGTGCATGCTTTGGAAGATGGGAAAAAATTTGTGTGGAGTGGGATGATATTGGTCAACCAGTGGGGAAGGGTGGTAAATCATTGAGGACATTTTTGGGAACAGTGGCAAGAAATGTAGACAAGTGTCCTATTAACATTCAAAGTTGGGATAAAATGCCACAAAATTGTATTGAAGATGTGTGGTTGTTTATTCAGGTAATTATATTTCTTTTGAACATTATATATGCTGAATTTATGATCTTGTACATGATATTCCTAATGAAACATATTTCTTTTCTTTGTAGAGAAAGTATGATGTTCCTAATGAAGACTTGTATAGGAATTGGGTTATGAAAGATCTATCATTTAAGTGGAAGTTTCACAAGTATGATCTACGAAGGAAATATTTAAAGCAGGATAAAAAAGGTGTTCAAATACTACCACCAAGCAGGTATCATATTAATGAAGACATGTGGAGAGAAGCGGTTAAATTATGGACATCTTCTGCATTTCGGGTAAGTTGTTTTACATATGAAAATTATAAGTATGAACATCATGTGTGACTAAAAATTTTTGTTGTGCAGAGAAAAAGTGAAATCAATACGAAAAATAAAAGCGTCCAAACCATGTTCCATTGTGCAGGGACTCGATCATATGCAGACATCCGACAAGTTGAGGTGAACACCTATTCACACTTGCATTATCTGTACATTTCCTATCCAATTTTTTTAAAGTCCACTTTTTCAGAAGGAGAAAACTGGGACTGATCCAGATCGAGCTGAGGTTTTCATTATCACACACACTAGAAAAGATGGCAGGCCCATAAATGAGGAATGTGCAATTGCCATTGTAAGTCTTCTTTAATTATATGTCTATGTGTAATGCATATGCCATTGTAAGTCTTCTTTAATATCTCTTTGTTTAATGCTTATGCCATTGTAAATCTTCTTTAATATCTTTCATATGTCACATATCCCAATGTTTAAACAGGAAAAGCTTAAAGCTCTGAAACAGACTCAACCTTCAGCCAACTCTTCAAATCCAGTGGTAGCAAAAGATGATGCCTTTTCTAAGGTGTTCGGACAAGAAAAATCTGGTAGAATACGAGGAGTAGGCACTGGGCCAACACCAGTTACTTTGTGGGGAAGAAAAAATGAAATGTTAAAGTCTGAAAATATGACATTGCATCAACGAATCAAAGTTCTTGAGGAGAAATTTGCTAAACTTGAGAACAAGGAATTGGAAGAGGTATATATTTATTTGCATAATACTGCATAAATTTGATTCACTTATTAATATTAACTGGTTGCTTATTGTTTCATGTAAAAAAGAATGAGTCACAAGTACATAGAGACTCACCAGGGCTTTTCGCCTCATCTATGGCAAGTAAGGAGTGTTCATCGAGTAAGGATCCGGTGAGTGATAATTTTTTGTAACTCAATTTAATTTGATAGTGCCAATAGATAGAAAAGCCTGCCAATGTGTGGAATGTGTGCATAATTTTTTACCTTTAAATGCAGTACTGAATTGACAAAACAGTTCATAATTATCTTCTGGAGTTTACATTTCCTGTAGTTTTCATTTCTTACCTTGTCCATGCTACAGTTGATCCTGTAGTTTTCATTTCTAAAGTTGAGTGCAGACTTCGCTGGAGGATCTCCAAATGGGAACTGAAAATGGTGCATGGTTTGTTGAAAGAAAAAAGGATTCTCCTTAACTCATTCAGTCTTTCTCTGTTTTCTCCCTTAAGTACGGTTATCTGTAGGAATTGATGAAATTACGTAACTAATCCATGATGATTTCAATGTCAAATTGACCTAGTATAATGCCTTAACATGTTTGGAATGTTTTGGGTGAAGCAATTAAGTGCTTGCATCTACAGTAATACAACAATGGCGAGGAGTTTATCATCCCTTTATCTAGGTGAGTTGATGTAATTATAATGACTGGTAGAAGAATCTGTGATTCCTAATTGAATTTTGAACTATGTGATTTCCTATGGTCACAAACACATGCAATGGGCATAGTTGGTAATCCCTCGAAACACTACATTTTTTTGGCTGTAATTGTATGGTTTTGAAGAGAGTATAAATTGAACCAGTAGGAAGTGGTCCTCATCATACATGAAGTGCTTTCATAATGGATACACATTCTCAAATAAGACTATGCTTGTCAGTTGACAGTTTTTGTTCTCCATTTTTGCATCTCAGAATGTGGTTAGTGGTACAAGGAACAACAAAGTAAGTAACCATTTTCCAAAAATCTCGTCAACAGTGGTATATTTTTGTTCAACATGAGTTAGTTATAATATTTTTATATATTTTATCCATTATAATTAATGACTAACTTTTATGTAATTTCAGATGACAGGGAAGAAGGTGAAATTGCTGGATTTGGAGAATGAACAAGTGGCAGAAGGAATTGTTATGAGTATGGATCCAGCAAAAATTGTTATGGGGAGACCGATTGGAAATGTGTACTGTGAAGTCTCAATTCATTATGCAAACAAACCTGATGCTCCCTTGTTTGTTAAAGATGACCATAGATTTCGAATCAAAGATGCCATTGGAAGTCATATTCTATGGTTTCGAGATTATGTAAGTTTTTTGTTTATTGAAAATTTATACTACCTAACAAATCATCTAGCACTTTTATTAACTTCTTTTATTGTTTTCTTTCTATGTAGGTGTTGGTGGATGAGGCAAAACGAACACTATTTAGTGGTTAGCATTTTGTAAGCACTTTGAAACAATTTGATATATGTATATATTTGCAAACAGTTTCTAAACACAATATTTGATGAATGTGGTTATGTGTTGAATGAATGTGACAATGTTGAATGAGATAATGTGAATGTGAAGTATGGATCTCACAAGGGGTATAATCTTTTGCTCTCATAGCATTTTCCTTTATTAGTTAGTATTCTTTTTTCCTAAACTGGTTCTCAAGTGTTGAATGAGATAATGTGAATGTGAATGTGGTTGGTGGATGTAATCCAAAGAAAATTCTGTAGCATGGAAACTAGCAATTGGTGATGGATTGCTGCCCCTTGGCCTAGGATATGAAATTGTCCACAAAGCATCCAACATACAGGTCCTTTCAGTTCCCTGTTCTATTTGTTCTTACACTGTCATTGTTTGAGAAGCTATTTGACTTATAAACTTTTGTTCTTGCAGGTCAGAGGAACTACAATAAGGTATATCCTGCTAGATATGCAAGGGAACCATGTAAGAACACATTTTATTTATGCAAGGAAGGCATACATATTGAATATGTTTATATGAACCTATTGCCATCGTACTTCTATATTTTGCTTTTCCTGACATCATATAACAGGGCTTTCTATAAGTGATGGCCCCTTATTTCAATGCCTGCACCATGACATGAGCAACCAGTAGCTGCTATTTGTGAATCGTGATGGCCAATATTGTGCTATGTGTGGAGGGAGGGAGAGGAAAAAATAAAGTCAGACAAGTACAATATTGTCATTCCCATACTTTGCATACTCATAACCAACCTGCCTTCCTATCTTTTGTGGTATATATATCCAGATTGGTTGTATAAGTTCTAAACTCAAAACTCATTTTCATTTTGTAGAGAAGCTATTGGTGTTCTTGAATCAGCAACAAGAGTACAACTTGGATATGGAAAGAAGTGAGTAGACTTTGTTCTCTTTGGATGTACCTGTGACATATTTTTCTGAGTGTACATTATACACATCATGTTGATTTGTGTTTTGTTTCTCACAAGTTATTGGAAACATTTTTCAGGATGGTATTTTTACTTCTAGATATCTTTTCTTCACTTGGTTGTGAGACATGGCAAATGGATTGATGTTGCCCAGAACAGATCAACTTTTGTTTAATATATCACTTTGTAAACATTTTGGTATAATTTTGGACAAATAGATGTTGTGGATGTATATTTGACATTAATATGAAAAATGTTGTGAATGACCACAATATGTGTTTGAATGAATGAATGTGGTTATGTTGATGGTGTATGAATGAATGTGGCTATGTTGATGAAATGTATGGATGGATGAATGACATTTTGTGAATGGGAATGAATGAATGTTGTGGATGTGATTGTTACGAATGGAATATGAATAGGAAAGGCAGGTGAATATGTATATGTTATATGTGGAGGAATAATAGATAATATTTTTTTTTTCAGGTACAAAAACCTACGACATTTAACGTTGTAGGTATAAAACACCTACCACATTTTATTCTGTAGGTAAACAAAACCTACGATCTTAAATATCGTAGGTAAACACAACCTACGATCTTAAATATCGTAGGTAAAGTACATGTACTTTACCTACAACCCTGTCGTAGGTAATAGTATTACCAACATGTACTTTACCGTCGACCGAAGCCGTAGGAAATGTCGTAGGTAAACATATATACCTACGATATTTGCCGTATTACTGACGTTTTTGGTCGTAGGTAAAACTGTGTTTTCTAGTAGTGTACTATACTTCTTAAATTCTATTCGTTAATTTAATCGTGCCGAACTCGAATTTGATCGAGTATTGAAAATGTATGTTCAAACTTGGTTCGTTTAAATACTCTCGAACTCGATCTCGTAACGAATATTTTAACGAGTTTAATTGAATTTTCAAGTTCGTATATATAAACAAGTACAATCCAATCAACAAGTAAAAATTTGATTATTCATAAGACCTAAATATTTCTTATTTCAAGCTCATATCTCAATAGTCTTGATAAGTTACTTAATTTAACTATTTTAATATAATGTTTGAAATATATTCATAATTTGTCATAAGTAATATGGGATTAATAGATAGACACAGCAAGGGAGGGGGCCGGTGCGCGACAAGGCAAGGGCAGTGCTGCAACTCTCCTTCGCACACCGCCCAGAGCCCCCCTTTTGCACCGTCGATGACGGTACTGTGGCGACTGGGAGCACCGTCTGCCAACGACGGATGGTCCACGGTGGTCGTCAGAGATGCTAGTGGCCGACTGCGTGTCCCTCGACCCCACCGGGGGGCTCACTTACTACGCAGGCTGGTCTCAAGAGGAAGAAGATGCTTGATATGCTGGGGGATCTTGCAACACTAAATTTTGTGTTCATACCCCTATTTACATGATTTGTATATATACCCTCATTTGTATAATTTGTGTACATACACTGTAGATTTAGTCTATGACATTTATGCCCTCATAAGTATTTTATATTGTAATAATAACTATATAAAAATAAATAAATATTTTTATATCAATATATTCTCATACTTATTATATTTAAATGAAGTATTAACGAGTACTTAGATAAGTTCTTAACGAGTATTTAATTGAACTCTTAAACGAGTTGTTCACAAATATAATCGAGTCGAGCTCACATGTGTTCAGACTCAGCTCATTTATGAACCGTACTTTTTTTTTGTTCAAACTCAACTCGTTAATCAAATAAACAAGTCAAACTGAACTTTTATCGAGTCGAGCTTCGAATTACTCGTCGAACGTGTCGACTCATTTGCACCCCTATACGCTCGACAACTAGGTCACCTTTCAAAACGCATAGAAGGGGATCGATATGGGCATTTAAAGACAACTTGCACCCGGGAGCCTTCCCTTCGCTTGCCCTTGCCCCTTCAAGCTCATTCAGCATTTCCTTTCCCTTCTCTCCTCCCCCCCCCCCCCCCCCCCCCCCTTCAAATATGGACATCCTCAGCGCCATGGAAAGGGTAGCCGGAAAACTATTTAAAAAATAGGAAAACCTTTAGGTGCTGCAGGCCGTCTTCACTATTGAAAAACCTCCAACAATTGATTATTTCTTATGTTTCAGATTTGGAGAAAAAGAAAAAGAATTGAAAGGGTAGGCATAACTATTTTTAAAAAACAGGAAGTTAAAAAAAAAAAAACAACACTTCCAATCGTTGAATAATTTTTTAAACTTCAGAACTGGAATAAAAGAATTAGGCAAATATCTAAGTGTTTTTTAAAAAATGGGAAGTTGAAAAGGGTAGGCCACCTTCCTTGAGCAGGTGTCCCGTTGCGGGAGCGCCTTCTATTGGGAAGATGCACTTTCTTCCTAAATTGTTACAACATTACAGAACCGTCCAAGTTAAGTCGCTTCAAGGGCCTTCCTTCTTCCTAAGGCGTGCTCGGCCGAGCCGCCTTCTCCTCCAACGTGGCCATCTAGTTGACGAGTCAAAAGTGTGTTAGTTGGAAAACATAATTTTTAGTGCATATTAGTTTAGTAATTTAACTTTTAAGGTGTGCTAGATTAAAAAAAAATCCCTTGGTCTCCCTTGGTGGAATTTCCTAATTTTCTTATGTATACCCACAAAATGGGAGCTAAATTGCGTGGAATGAGATCGTTGGGGGCTCTCATATCAATGGTTGATCTGTCTTCCATGCATTTGATATGACTTCTTCGAAAGTGTTTCGCATAAATGCAAGGTTGAAGTGAATCGGGATTTTGTAGAGAACCCGCCGGCAGCAACCTTTTACGAAGGATTGCGGTTTAGTTTTGAGACACTTGCACTTCAGAGTATTCCTCTAACACGACCATCTGCAGTTAATAGTCTATTCCACCTCGTAAAACAGGATATAATATAATAGGTGATTAAGATGTTAAGACAAGTACGTTAATGAAGAGAGTACGAACAGAAACACTATCTGGCTGGAGAAGTGCTTTGTGCACATCCCGACGTGTAAATCAGACGCGCCAGACGCGCCGGCCACGCACCCGCCACGCATGAGGGCGCGATCACATGGCGCGGGACGGGCGCGCCTGACACGTCCCGACGTGCAAATCATTTGCACGGCATTTCTCATCTGGCTGATTTCAACACTCAAGTTTTGAATACATAGTTCAAGAAAAGCATTAATTTATTTTTACAAATCGACGCATTCGAATGAACCATTTTGTATGGTAGGAGGCTGTGCTAATGCTTGTTGACTAATATGACATGCATAAAAACAATGCATTGCATAAATTTATATATGATGATAAAATAAATAAATATATGATAGTTAATTAGGAGAGGTAGATAAATAATTTCAAGGTATAGGATGTTGTCATCCGGTAAATGTGTTTCAAAAGTAGATAGTTGAATCTTTTAGCATTAAACCAATTTGTAGAAATCCTGCATCCGTACTTCACTGTAGCTGAAAATATTCCTGGAATCGATAAGTTAACAAGATTAGTATATTTCGGTGCAAAATTGTTCGATAGTATTAACTAGATTTTTTTTTATAAGGTAAAAGCATAATTCCATTACTTAACCAGTAAAAAAGGCATGATAACAAATATTGAAAACATGCAATGGGATGGAGGAAGGAGACCATTCTCATCTATATTCCCAACAAAAGTAAACTTAGCCAAAAGATGAGCTGCCTCGGTAAATTTTCTAGGGGCATATCGAATTTTGACAAAAGGAGATTGTTTCAATAAATCTCTATAGTCCTGAATGATGTTACTGCATTACTATATGGAGGTTGACGCATCATTTATAGTATTTATGATATTGAGAGCATTACTAAAGATGATAACTAGGTAGTTGCTGGTGTTAACCCTTCTGATAGTGTGGAAGATGGCCAATACTTTAGCTTTCACCAGACTAATGGGGTGTTTGGGAGCAATTTAAAAAAAAAAACTATTTCTACTTAAAAAATGATGTTGAGTTCTCTTTTAATTTTAAATTTAAAATTATAAAAAATTGTTGTTATGTGTTTGGTAAAAATGAATAAAATTTTAAAATTTATGTTGAGGTGTTTGGCGGAGGGGGGGGGGGGGGGGGGTGCCCTGCGGGGTGGGGGGAGGGGGCGGCTGCAGGGGGGCGGTTGGGTTTGGGGAGGGGGGGCAGTGCTGGGGGGGGGGGGGGCTGGGTTTGGGGGGGGGGGGGGTGCCCTGCGGGGGTGGGGGGAGGGGGCGGCTGCAGGGGGGCGGTTGGGTTGGGGAGGGGGGGCAGTGCCGGGCAGGGGGGGGGGGGGGCGGCTGGGTTGGGGGGGGGGGGGGGTGCCCTGCGGGGTGGGGGGAGGGGCGGCTGCAGGGGGGCGGTTGGGTTTGGGGAGGGGGGGCAGTGCTGGGCGGGGTGGGGGGGGGGGGGGGGGGGCGGCTGGGTTTGGGGAGGGGGTGCCCTGCGGGGTGGGGGGAGGGGCGGCTGCAGGGGGGCGGTTGGGTTTGGGGAGGGGGGGCAGTGCTGGGCGGGGTGGGGGGGGGGGCTGGGTTTGGGGGGGGGGGGGTGCCCTGCGGGGTGGGGGGGGGGGGGCGGCTGCAGGGGGGCGGTTGGGTTGGGGAGGGGGGGCAGTGCCGGGCAGGGTGGGGGGGCAGCTGGGGTTTGGGGGGGGTGCCCTACGGGGTGGGGGGAGGGGGCGGCTGCAGGGGGGCGGTTGGGTTTGGGGAGGGGGGGCAGTGCTGGGCGGGGTGGGGGGGGCGGCTGGGTTGGGGGGGGGGGGGGGGTGCCTGCGGGGTGGGGGGAGGGGGCGGCTGCAGGGGGGCGGTTGGGTTTTGGGGGGGGGGGGTGCCCTGCGGGGTGGGGGGGGGGGGGGTAGGTTTGGGGGGGGGGGGTGCCCGACGGGGTGGGGGGGTGCCCCCGGGGGGTGGGGCGGCTGGGTTTGGGGGGGGGGAGAGGAGGGCCGCAGTTGAGGGGGGGGGAGGTTGAGAGAGAGTTTGTGTGCTTTTAAAATAAAAATAGGTTAGGACTTATTTTTTTTTTGGAAGAGATTTACATAGGATAAAAATTTTACACTAAAAAAAAAAACTACTTACCAAACACCTCATTGTGTTTGTCTTCTTTTTTTTTTAAATTTTAGAGAAAAAAGAGACAAAAAATTGTAACCAAACACCCTATAAAGGTTGAATAAATATGAGTGTTGGCTGAGAGAAGATGTAAGCTAGTATTGAGATGAATGGTAGCACTACAAGCTTTCCCTTTCTTAAAAGTTGTATCCACTAAGAAGCCAGAGAAATTATCTAAGCAACCAATCTGGGGCTCTTTAATCTGGGTATAGGTAGCATGTCCATCTACCTTGAAGCTTTGCCAATTCACCATATTTTGGTTGACCTTGGCTAAGATCTGGGTTGGTGAAAATATCCTCTGTTCAAAGATCCTGGCACATCTAGCTTTCCACAGGTTCCACATTATGACTATAGCTTGTTCAAGATGCTTGAGGTGTCCTTTATCTTCCATTGGGGATTTAGCAGTCCAAGCTTGAATTCTAACTTTCAGAGACCAATTGCCCACATTAGTTCTATAGCTCATATTGCTAGCAAACAATACTGCCCTAGCCAAATCACAATCAAATAATATATGTTGGATAGTCTCCTCCTTATCCATGCATACAAGTAGGGCATAAGGTTTCAATTTGTGGTAGCATCTTGGATAACCTGCAGAAGATAGGAAGGGCATTATACAATGCCTTCCAAATGAACAAAATTTGATTAGGTGGAATGTATCTTTGGAGTTTTGGATGCCAAATTGTCCTCCAAATAGGATGAATAGATAAGCAATTGGGTGTCTTTCTGATCTAACTAGATATATATATAGGTTATGCGTTCATATGTATCAACCAAGGGGTTCTCTCACGAAGCATATATTAAAAGGGGTTGAAGGAATTGAAAAACAATAGTCATAGGCGTTGAGTAAGGTTAATTCTTTCTTTGAATAATTAATTAAGCTGTCATTTAATAGTTAAAATATTCCCGGCCTCACATCTTAATTTACACAGTACCGAGTCTTACTACCTGTTCTTGCACTGAATTCAGATTTTGTATGTAGTCTTCAAGCAAACTATCCAACTTTCCTTTTGACATAGACATGTATTACTTCACTGTGATTTTTAAAGAGAAATAAACTACTAGATGAATTAGTGGTCTACATCCCCGTATCTCAACTCTAGGGCTTTTGAACTAGATCTACGCACCTTCTATATTATTTAGCTCTGTAACATTGTATGAACGAACAGCCTGAGGACAGGTCCATCTTTTGGTCTGTCGAACTTAAATTTTACACTAGAGGTTACGCGCTTGATTACTCTTATTAGTAATGTCTGCATAAAGGCATTATTACCTTCTCTTGACAACAGCTAGTATATTTGGAACAAGCCAATCATACGAACTATGACTGAAAAAGAGATAAATTGTTGGCCAGCTATGCTTTTAATTTCACGGGCTACACGGTTTGACAATATTTAAACAAATGTTTCAAACCATGAGTTCTAATGCATCTAATTAGATAAGGTAGTAATAATGTTGAATTAATATGATTTATTCTTTTGACTTCATTAGTGTGATATCATTCGCGATTTATATGGAAAATGGTTTAGTGACGTATGCATTTGACACGTATATTTGACACCACTCACATGACACTAATTTTAAAATATCATAACATTTTAAAATTTGTGTCATGAGTGATATCAAATACATGTGTTATAGAATGATGTCATCAAATTATTTTTCGATTTATATCATCAAGTCATAGTGTCACTTTGAAATATAGATCTCAGTAAATTACTTGTTTTGACGTGTGTAAAAGAATCCACAGTTTGTATGAAATCAATACATATATTGTATGATTATTAACCCCACAATAGAGAGCAAGCATTCTGTGGCATACATGAGCTCATATCTTCACAAGGGAAATAATTACAATATACAATAATTGTTGGCCCTTTGGTGTGCGGCAGCAAGGTAACCTAGAGGGGGGGGGGGAGGTGAATAGGATTTTCTGAAAACTAAAATCAAAACGTGAACATTTAAAAGTTTGGTTAGTGTTAGTGTGATGAAGAGTGGCAGTGCGGAAGCAAAAGAACAATCACACAAAAGGACACAGGAGATTTATCCTGGTTCGGCCCTTCCCACATGGAAGTCCTACGTCCAGTCCCCAAGCAAACTCTTGGGATTTCACAAACCGAAGGTACAGTCCCCTTCAAGGACACTACAACACCCTAGATACCCCACCAGGTCTTCTTCTCTTTCCCGGGCAAGAAGGCAGCCCACTTCTTTTCTAGGCTCAGAAGCAAACCTACTTCTTTTACAAGTTCAGAAGTAAACCTCCTGGAACAAACCCCAGTGCGGTTCTGCTAGACTTAAACCCCCAGCTAGGTCCTGTTGGTACAAACCCCAACAAGGTTCTGCTAGACACTAACCTCTAGCTAGGTTACACACTGTATACAGTCCTACAGCTGGACAAATCTTTCTTAGAAAAGAAAGATCAGACTGAGAGCTATTACAAGATGAACGCTCAGGACTTAGCTCACAGTCACAGACTCTCCCCCAAGATTACAATGAGCACAGGGAGAATGGAAGAGAAGAAGGCTTGAAGGCGATGAAAACTTCTGCTTTGAAAGCTTCTGTAGATTTTTGGCTCGAGCTCTTCTCTCTTTCTCTGAGTGTTTGTGGCGTGAAGGTTCTTCTCACAGTTGTACACTTCTTGAAGGATTTTCAGGAAAAGCCCCCTTTTTCATCTTCAGCAATGCTCCATCTTTTATATAAGCAGCTTGAATAGATCCGTTGAAGAGATCCGTTGGAGTTCTAGCCGTTGCTCATCTCCTCTTCATTTGTCTTGATCAGACTCTGATGGTCTTCGAGGTCTGTGAGCATGGAAGAAAGTGTTAGCATAAAAGAGTGTTTATGATAAACGATGCATAGTACTGTGCTTCTGCTAACATACTGAAAATAGTAGGTCAAATCTTTTTCTGACAAGATTATGCATGCAGCTTTTTTTCTGTCAGACAATATTTGACTTTTCAATGAGCGCCAAAAACACTTTCAAAAATATTCAAGAGAAATCGTTGTTCATTTACGTTGCAAGTTTATGAACAAATCGATGTGAAAGACAAGTCGTTATGATCATGATCATTGAAGAAATCATTATGAGCATGACTTATGAAATCGTTATGGGAACGACTTCTTAACAAATCGTTATGAAGGCAAGTCGATGCGTTCACTTAAGAAATCGTTACAGTCTAAAGAAGTCGTTATGAGCATGACTTATGAAATCGTTATGTGAAGAGTCGTTGCTCATTTGTAAACAAATCGTTGTGAGAGCAAATCGTTGTCTCACTTAAGGAGTCGATGTGATCACTTATGGAATCGTTATGAGAACCAACCGATGTGATCACTTATGAAATCATTATGAGAATTAAGCCGATGTGATCACTTATGAAATCGTTATGGGAACCAAGCCGATGTGATCACTTATGAAATCGTTATGAGAATGAAAACGATATGAGGGCAAATCGTTGTGGCTATAAAAGGAATCGTTCTGAGATCGATTTCTTAACAAATCATTATGGCCACTTAGCGAAGTCGTTGTAGCGCTTCAAAAAAAAAATAATTAAAACAAAATTGTTGTAGCGCTTATTAATTTTGGCACTTAAACTGAAATCGATGTATATTGATTAAACATCGATTTTATCATTTTAGTGCGCCATATTGCATCAATGTGAGACTCAGCATTTTGCTATGAGATTGATGCGACACAGATGAAACAAAATATTCAATTTAAGTTACATCATAAAATTTATTATCACCAAAATACAAGAACAAATAGAGAGTGGTTCAACAATCTCCCCCTTTTTGGTGATGACAAAATTTATGAGAATTTTCTGACAAGAATATATAAAGCATAGAGGTTTCAGAAAATTCATACAAACTCTCCCCCTTTTTGTCACTAACCAAAAAGGAAGGATCTTACCATGGATTTCTCTCCCCCTTTGAGAGAATTTCTTACCATTGAGGGGTTCAACAATGATAGTTGATAAGGAATGACTCCCCCTTAATCTGTGCTCCCCCTGAATGAGAGACTCCACCTGAATGAAACTTGCAAATAATTGTTAGCAATAAAGACCAATTCAATTTTTGTGACTACTCTTTCTTCAGATGAGATTTGAATGAAGAGTCTGCAGTCACTCCTGCCTTGAGCATCCTTGGTTTTTTTGATGCTCCAAGGCTAACCTGCAAAAAATTACTCAAAGGTAGGTACCCAAATCCTTTTGGGTCCTTGATGGTTAGATGCATGAAAATATCCTTTAGGGATCCAAACTAAATGCCTCGTTGTGCAGGTGTTTACAGTGTGTCCTAGTTTATTGCAATGAGAACAACAATGAATATAGATTGCTTTGTTCTTCTTATTTTCTTTGTGCTGAGTTTTTAGAACGAGATTTCTGTAACCTTTTTCTTTTACAGGGGCCTTTTTCTGGGGCATCTTGGTTTCTTTTACAAATTTTGGTAGGGGATATTTTTTTGGAATTATGGCTTGTTTTCCTTTTTCTAGAGGTATGTATCCAAGTCCTTGTTTGTTATTTCCAGATTTTGACCCTTTTAGACATAGAGCTAAAGAAGTTTTTCCTTTTGTTAATTTTCTAACCGATTCTTTTAAATACATATTTTCTTCAGTTAGAGTTTTTAATTTTTCTTCTAACTCTAGCTTCTCATTATTCTTGCTTTTCAAGTCTTCATTTAAAAGATAATTTTTATCTTTACATTCTTTTAATTGTTCTTCTAGTTGCTCCAATTCAGATTTAAGATCAGAATTGGTGTTTTCCAAGCAAGTAGAGTTGTTTTTCAGATTTTTTAGTTCTTTTACAACCCCCTTATGTTTTTCATATAGTTCATTAAAGACTTCTTCTAAGTCTTCTGATTCTGACCCTGAATCTGTGCAGGAATTAAAAAATGAGTCAGAATGTACCTCATCTAGTCCCACCATGAGGGCTAGATTTACCTGCTCTTTTTCGGAATCTGAGCTTGAAGATTCTGAGCTTGTGACCTCATCATTTTCCCAAGCAGCCGCCATGGCTTTTCTTTTAAATTTCTTGTGCTGCTTCTTGGGCTTATCAGTTTGACCAATCTTCTTGAGCTTTGGACAGTCTGGTCTCAGATGTCCAGGTTTTCTGCATTCATAGCAGACTGGTTCTTTCTCCTTTTTCTCTTTTCTTTGGATCCTTCTTGATCCGTTTTTCTTCTTCTTCAAAATTTTCTGAAGCTTGGACAATACTTCATCCATATTACAGTCTTCAGAATCTGCATCCTGGGAACTAGAAGAAGAGATGGAAGGAGCAGCTACAACTTTAAGAGCATTAGTACATTTCTTCTTAGATGAGCTTTCAGATAATCGCTCCATATTTATTTCATGTGCCATGAGAGAACCTATTAAATTATCAATTGATAATTTAGTTAAATCATGGGCCTCTTCAATAGCAGTTACCTTAGGTGTCCATAAAATAGTTAAGGACCTAAGTATTTTTCTAACGGTTTCTTCATTAGAAAGAATTTTTCCAAGAGAATTTAAACCTACTAATATACTTGAAAATCTATTATACATAGTAGTAATGTTTTCATTTGGAAGCATTTTAAATTGCTCATATTGAGAGATAAGAATATCTATCCTAGTTTGTTTTACTTTATCTGTTCCTTCATAGGTTATCTGCAATTTATCCCATATTTCTTTAGCAGGTTTACATGCAGAAACTCTACTGAACTCTCTTTTAGATAGAGCACAACATAGATAGTTTTTAGCCTTAAAGTTTAGAGATAGCTTACTCTTATCAGCTGCTATAATTGCAGTAGTGCCTTCAGCTGGAACAACAATGAAATCACCTACCTCAATTACCTGCCACAGATCAAAGTCTGTGCCTCGAATGAAGCATTCCATTCTCATCTTCCAGTATTGGTAGTCCTCTCCATCAAAGAATGGAGGTCTGGTGACTGATTGGCCTTCAGCATATCCTTGAGCTGCCATGGATCTTTGCTCTAAGATCGTTGGATCTTCTTGGAAGTTCAGAGACCGGCTCTGATACCACTTGTTGGCCCTTTGGTGTGCGGCAGCAAGGTAACCTAGAGGGGGGGGGGGGTGAATAGGATTTTCTGAAAACTGAAATCAAAATGTGAACACTTAAAAGTTTGGTTAGTGTTAGTGTGATGAAAAGTGGCAGTGCGGAAGCAAAAGAACAATCACACAAAAGGACACAGGAGATTTATCCTGTTTCGGCCCTTCCCACATGGAAGTCCTACGTCCAGTCCCCAAGCAAACTCTTGGGATTTCACTAACCGAAGGTACAGTCCCCTTCAAGGACACTACAACACCCTGGATACCCCACCAGGTCTTCTTCTCTTTCCAGGCAAGAAGGCAGCCCACTTCTTTTCTAGGCTCAGAAGCAAACCTACTTCTTTTACAGGTTCAGAAGTAAACCTCCTGGAACAAACCCCAGTGCGGTTCTGCTAGACTTAAACCCCCAGCTAGGTCCTGTTGGTACAAACTCCAACAAGGTTCTGCTAGACACTAACCTCTAGCTAGGTTACACACTGTATACAGTCCTACAGCTGGACATAAATCTTTCTTAGAAAAGAAAGATCAGACTGAGAGCTATTACAAGATGAACGCTCAGGACTTAGCTCACAGTCACAGACTCTCCCCCAAGATTACAATGAGCACAGGGAGAATGGAAGAGAAGAAGGCTTGAAGGCGATGAAAACTTCTGCTTTGAAAGCTTCTGTAGATTTTTGGCTCGAGCTCTTCTCTCTTTCTCTGAGTGTTTGTGGCGTGAAGGTTCTTCTCACAGTTGTACACTTCTTGAAGGATTTTCAGGAAAAGCCCCCTTTTTCATCTTCAGCAATGCTCCATCTTTTATATAAGCAGCTTGAATAGATCCGTTGAAGAGATCCGTTGGAGTTCTAGCCGTTGCGCATCTCCTCTTCATTTGTCTTGATTAGACTCTGATGGTCTTCGAGGTCTGTGAGCATGGAAGAAAGTGTTAGCATAAAAGAGTGTTTATGATAAACGATACATAGTACTGTGCTTCTGCTAACATACTGAAAATAGTAGGTCAAATCTTTTTCTAACAAGATTATGCATGCAGCTTTTTTTTTGTCAGACAATATTTGACTTTTCAATGAGCGCCAAAAACACTTTCAAAAATATTTAAGAGAAATCGTTGTTCATTTACAAGTAAATCTTTGCAAGTTTATGAACAAATCGATGTGAAAGACAAGTCGTTATGATCATTGAAGAAATCATTATGAGCATGACTTATGAAATCGTTATGGGAACGACTCTTAACAAATCGTTATGAAGGCAAGTCGATGCGTTCACTTAAGAAATCGTTACAGTCTAAAGAAGTCGTTATGAGCATGACTTATGAAATCGTTATGTGAAGAGTCGTTGCTCATTTGTAAACAAATCGTTGTGAGAGCAAATCGTTGTCTCACTTAAGGATTCGATGTGATCACTTATGAAATCGTTATGAGAACCAAACCGATGTGATCACTTATGAAATCATTATGAGAATTAAGCCGATGTGATCACTTATGAAATCGTTATGGGAACCAAGCCGATGTGATCACTTATGAAATCGTTATGAGAATGAAAACGATATGAGGGCAAATCGTTGTGGCTATAAAAGGAATCGTTCTGAGATCGATTTCTTAACAAATCATTATGGCCACTTAGCGAAGTCGTTGTAGCGCTTCAAAAAAAAAATAATTAAAACAAAATTGTTGTAGCGCTTATTAATTTTGGCACTTAAACTGAAATCGATGTATATTGATTAAACATCGATTTTACCATTTTAGTGCGCCATATTGCATCAATGTGAGACTCAGCATTTTGCTATGAGATTGATGCGACACAGATGAAACAAAATATTCAATTTAAGTTACATCATAAAATTTATTATCACCAAAATACAAGAACAAATAGAGAGTGGTTCAACAATCTCCCCCTTTTTGGTGATGACAAAATTTATGAGAATTTTCTGACAAGAATATATATAAAGCATAGAGGTTTCAGAAAATTCATACAAACTCTCCCCCTTTTTGTCACTAACCAAAAAGGAAGGATCTTACCATGGATTTCTCTCCCCCTTTGAGAGAATTTCTTACCATTGAGGGGTTCAACAATGATAGTTGATAAGGAATGACTCCTCCTTAATTTGTGCTCCCCCTGAATGAGAGACTCCACCTGAATGAAACTTACAAATAATTGTTAGCAATAAAGACCAATTCAATTTTTGTGACTACTCTTTCTTCAGATGAGATTTGAATGAAGAGTCTGCAGTCACTCCTGCCTTGAGCATCCTTGGTTTTTTTTATGCGCCAAGGCTAACCTGCAAAAAATTACTCAAAGGTAGGTACCCAAATCCTTTTGGGTCCTTGATGGTTAGATGCATGAAAATATCCTTTAGGGATCCAAACTAAATGCCTCGTTGTGCAGGTGTTTACAGTGTGTCCTAGTTTATTGCAATGAGAACAACAATGAATATAGATTGCTTTGTTCTTCTTATTTTCTTTGTGCTGAGTTTTTAGAACGAGATTTCTGTAACCTTTTTCTTTTACAGGGGCCCTTTTCTGGGGCATCTTGGTTTCTTTTACAAATTTTGGTAGGGGATATTTTTTTGGAATTATGGCTTGTTTTCCTTTTTCTAGAGGTATGTATCCAAGTCCTTGTTTGTTATTTCCAGATTTTGACCATTTTAGACATAGAGCTAAAGAAGTTTTTCCTTTTGTTAATTTTCTAACCGATTCTTTTAAATACATATTTTCTTCAGTTAGAGTTTTTAATTTTTCTTCTAACTCTAGCTTCTCATTATTCTTGCTTTTCAAGTCTTCATTTAAAAGATAATTTTTATCTTTACATTCTTTTAATTGTTCTTCTAGTTGCTCCAATTCAGATTTAAGATCAGAATTGGTGTTTTCCAAGCAAGTACAGTTGTTTTTCAGATTTTTTAGTTCTTTTACAACCCCCTTATGTTTTTCATATAGTTCATTAAAGACTTCTTCTAAGTCTTCTGATTCTGACCCTGAATCTGTGCAGGAATTAAAAAATGAGTCAGAATGTACCTCATCTAGTCCACCATGAGGGCTAGATTTACCTGCTCTTTTTCGGAATCTGAGCTTGAAGATTCTGAGCTTGTGACCTCATCATTTTCCCAAGCAGCCGCCATGGCTTTTCTTTTAAATTTCTTGTGCTGCTTCTTGGGCTTATCAGTTTGACCAATCTTCTTGAGCTTTGGACAGTCTGGTCTCAGATGTCCAGGTTTTCTGCATTCATAGCAGACTGGTTCTTTCTCCTTTTTCTCTTTTCTTTGGATCCTTCTTGATCCGTTTTTCTTCTTCTTCAAAATTTTCTTAAGCTTGGACAATACTTCATCCATATTACAGTCTTCAGAATCTGCATCCTGGGAACTAGAAGAAGAGATGGAAGGAGCAGCTACAACTTTAAGAGCATTAGTACATTTCTTCTTAGATGAGCTTTCAGATAATCGCTCCATATTTGTTTCATGTGCCATGAGAGAACCTATTAAATTATCAATTGATAATTTAGTTAAATCATGGGCCTCTTCAATAGCAGTTACCTTAGGTGTCCATAAAATAGTTAAGGACCTAAGTATTTTTCTAACGGTTTCTTCATTAGAAAGAATTTTTCCAAGAGAATTAAACCTACTAATATACTTGAAAATCTATTATACATAGTAGTAATGTTTTCATTTGGAAGCATTTTAAATTGCTCATATTGAGAGATAAGAATATCTATCCTAGTTTGTTTTACTTTATCTGTTCCTTCATAGGTTATCTACAATTTGTCCCATATTTCTTTAGCAGGTTTACATGCAGAAACTCTACTGAACTCTCTTTTAGATAGAGCACAACATAGATAGTTTTTAGCCTTAAAGTTTAGAGATAGCTTACTCTTATCAGCTGCTATAATTGCAGTAGTGCCTTCAGCTGGAACAACAATGAAATCACTACCTCAATTACCTGCAACAGATCAAAGTTTGTGCCTCGAATGAAGCATTCCATTCTCATCTTCCAGTATTGGTAGTCCTCTCCATCAAAGAATGGAGGTCTGGTGACTGATTGGCCATCAGCATATCCTTGAGCTGCCATGGATCTTTGCTCTAAGATCGTTGGATCTTCTTGGAAGTTCAGAGACCGGCTCTGATACCACTTGTTGGCCCTTTGGTGTGCGGCAGCAAGGTAACCTAGAGGGGGGGGGGGTGAATAGGATTTTCTGAAAACTGAAATCAAAATGTGAACACTTAAAAGTTTGGTTAGTGTTAGTGTGATGAAAGGTGGCAGTGCGGAAGCAAAAGAACAATCACACAAAAGGACACAGGAGATTTATCCTGTTTCGGCCCTTCCCACATGGAAGTCCTACGTCCAGTCCCCAAGCAAACTCTTGGGATTTCACTAACCGAAGGTACAGTCCCCTTCAAGGACACTACAACACCCTGGATACCCCACCAGGTCTTCTTCTCTTTCCCAGGCAAGAAGGCGGCCCACTTCTTTTCTAGACTCAGAAGCAAACCTACTTCTTTTACAGGTTCAGAAGTAAACCTCCTGGAACAAACCCCAGTGCGGTTCTGCTAGACTTAAACCCCCAGCTAGATTCTGTTGGTACAAACCCCAACAAGGTTCTGCTAGACACTAACCTCTAGCTAGGTTACACACTGTATACAGTCCTACAGCTGGACATAAATCTTTCTTAGAAAAGAAAGATCAGACTGAGAGCTATTACAAGATGAACGCTCAGGACTTAGCTCACAGTCACAGACTCTCCCCCAAGATTACAATGAGCACAGGGAGAATGGAAGAGAAGAAGGATTGAAGGCGATGAAGACTTCTGCTTTGAAAGCTTCTGTAGATTTTTGGCTCGAGCTCTTCTCTCTTTCCTTGAGTGTTTGTGGCGTGAAGGTTCTTCTCACAGTTGTACACTCCTTGAAGGATTTTCAGGAAAAGCCCCTTTTTCATCTTCAACAATGCTCCATCTTTTATATGAGCAGCTTGAATAGATCCGTTGGAGTTCTAGCCATTGCTCATCTCCTCTTCATTTGTCTTGATCAGACTCTGATGGTCTTCGAGGTCTGTGAGCATGGAAGAAAGTGTTAGCATAAAAGAGTGTTTATGATAAACGATGCATAGTACTGTGCTTCTGCTAACATACTGAAAATAGTAGGTCAAATCTTTTTCTGACAAGATTATGCATGCAGCTTTTTTTCTGTCAGACAATATTTGACTTTTCAATGAGCGCCAAAAACACTTTCAAAAATATTCAAGAGAAATCGTTGTTCATTTACAAGTAAATCGTTGCAAGTTTATGAACAAATCGATGTGAAAGACAAGTCGTTATGATCATTGAAGAAATCGTTATGAGCATGACTTATGAAATCGTTATGGGAACGACTTCTTAACAAATCGTTATGAAGGCAAGTCGATGCGTTCACTTAAGAAATCGTTACGGTCTAAATAAGTCGTTATGAGCATGACTTATGAAATCGTTATGTGAAGAGTCGTTGCCCATTTGTAAACAAATCGTTGTGAGAGCAAATCGTTGTCTCACTTAAGGAGTCGACGTGATCACTTATGAAATCGTTATGAGAACCAAGCCGATGTGATCACTTATGAAATCGTTATGAGAATTAAGCCGATGTGATCACTTATGAAATCGTTATGGGAACCAAGCCGATGTGATCACTTATGAAATCGTTATGAGAATGAAAACGATATGAGGGCAAATCGTTGTGGCTATAAAAGGAATCGTTCTGAGATCGATTTCTTAACAAATCATTATGGCCACTTAGCGAAGTTGTTGTAGCGCTTCAAAAAAAAATTAATTAAAACAAAATTGTTGTAGCGCCTATTAATTTTGGCACTTAAACTAAAATCGATGTATATTGATTAAACATCGATTTTATCATTTTAGTGCGCCATATTGCATCAATGTGAGACTCAGCATTTTGCTATGAGATTGATGCGACACAGATGAAATAAAATATTCAATTTAAGTTACATCATAAATTTTATTATCACAAAAATACAAGAACAAATAGAGAGTGGTTCAACAATAATGATGAAGAATTCACTTTAAGGATTGTTGGAAATCCGTATGGGTCATATTGAAAAAATCAAATGAATTTTCTATCCTTATATATCCTGGGCCCTTCAATCTCAACACCTAGGTTTTTGGTGTTTGCTAGATGGTATCAGAGCATGGGGCCAAGGCCCATTATAATATTTGCGCCACCTCCCATTGAATTGTCATGGCTCATCTTGACCGTGACAAGGAGTGTTAGAGATTCTTGGGCCCTTCAACGTCAACATATAAGCTTCAAGGTTTGTAAGATACATGGTACATGTTGGAGTTTAAGACTTTATAGGCAATTCAGATTTTGAATATATTGATAACCATGCGAATGCATGTTAAATAAATATGTGGAATGATGCAGACTGAAATCTAATTTTATATTCTACATGTAACGTCACTTCTTTCTTTGGACAGCCACCTTCTGCTGAAGGTAGAGACGTATCGGGCCGTCGCCTTCTAAAGGCGACGGGATGGCTGACGTGTTCTTGCTGGGAACGCGACGGGCATGCTGTCGCATTCACCTTCTGACCGCAGTATACACTTTTGTCGTCTTGCTGTCAGGACAGCTAGGACACATGTCATGGCTATGTCACCTGAAGACGACATGTTAGTTGTCACGTTCAAGGTGTCAAGCCTGTGAGGGTGACACATGGCGGATCTCAGGTCCGTGGCCTATATAGGCTGGGCCATCAGATCTCCTCCCTTCTTCGCCTTTTCTTCTTCCTCTCCTCTTCTCTTCCTCCCTTCTATCCGAGGCTAGCTGTGGAAGTCTTCTTCTCCGACTTGGTGGAGATTGACGAGGGGTGGATCTTCCTCACATGTAGGAGGCCAGACTTTGCTCATGGACAACATGAGCATGGAGCTTGGAGCAAGGAGGAGGTGTCCATGCACACGAAAAGACCCCAACGGGTTAGCTCATCTATTTGAAGTAGGGACCCTCAACTTTCCCCCTAGTTCTAGCATGCTAGGGCCTCCATTCCCCTTCCCCAATCCTTATAGAATCCATGCTAGGTTGTGTATGCATGTTCTTGTTCTTGAATTGGGGGTGAGGGTTGAGTGGTATCATGTGTGAATGAGAGGTTTCATGAGTGTAGATCCCTCACATTGGCGTGCATGGGTGTGGATGAGGGTGGTTTGTGTTCCTAGCACTCCATGCTCCCCTCCCCTTGTGTACATCAGATTTTCTATATAGGGGCATTTTGGGAGGTCTCGGGTTGGCACCCATGCTGACAAGGTTCGTGTCGCGACCCAGAACACGACAAATCACCTCGTCGCCTTCTGGTCAGGTAGCGATGCTCTCCCTATCGCGTTCTGGTTGCAATAGGGTGGTCATCGCCTTCTAACCTACTTCTACCAAGGGGCTTATGAAGGTCTTGGGTGGACAACCGGACTTCTATCTCGCCTTCTGACGCAGGTCGCGACAGGCAGGATGTTTCCTTTAGGTTGCTACAGCCCTTGCGTCGTCTCCTCTGAGAAAGCGACAGTGACCCTGTCGCCTTCTCAGATAGAGAGTGACTGGTGACCTATTCGAGGTTCTTTCCGCTGCGTCTCTGGTTTGCTTGGCACCTATGATATTCCTAGCACGATCCTACACTAGTCGTTCGCCCGGTGCTCAGCAGTTGAGGGCTTGTCCCGTTAGAGGTTGTTACCGTTACCTGGGACCCCCCGTCCCCGCTCACCGGTTTAGGGAGTTCACTTGGTGGCGGGAGTGCTCGAGTTATGGACTCTAAAGCTAAGGGGAAAACGGTGGCGACAGCGGCATAGAGTCATTTGCAGAGCTCTCTTAGCTGAGTCTGGTACGCCAAGGTGGTTTTGGATATTCTTAGAATGTAGATCAGCTAGTCCTTCTCACTGCCTCACTCTACGTGGGTTTGGTACCATGTAAAGGGGCCAGGTGTAGGACCGTAGTTCAGCCAGACTATGGCAGTTGTGTGGTTACTTTTAGTTTTACGTCTCACTCGGACGGGATGTGGTAGACATAGACTGGTGGTCGAGGGTAAGGTGTGCGGCGCTCCTGACCGGTTGACTAGTGGTAGTTGTTTTGTGTCTAGTGTCCTTGTTCAGACAATTTCCTCTGTCTATGTTTACATCCTTGGGGTTCGGCCCTGTGCCCTATTTACAAATGTTCCAGTCCCGCCATGTTTAGACCGATGGCCGTGTAGTTTACTTTCTGCTTACGCACTTACTCTGTTAGTAGAATAGATTATCTTGCTTAGTTACTTTTAAATTATATGTATTCTACTTGTTAGAACCAGTGGGAGATTTGTAGTCCCTACTAGACTTCTTCGTGAAGCCCATTCCCTCCTTTTAGGTGAGGCTTCACAATAGTACCTTCTGCGGCGGACAGAGGAGACAGGGCCATAGTAGATGATGCCTAACTTGAGCAGTGTTCCCCAGTACTTCTCGGTTCTTCACCCTCGGGGTATGCCCCTAAGGGATCCGTTATCCCCTATTCTTTTAGCACTTGTTCTTGTGGTGGACATTCTCTTTCATTTGTTAGTACATTTTAGTGCTTATTATTGTCATTTAATTCCGTTACATGTCTTGTTAGAATGGTTTGTAAGCCCTTCAAGATCTTCGGGCCCGTGGGCAGCGCTACCAGCGGTCGGATTCTCGGTGGGAGCCAAGGGTCCAGGCGTCGGGGCCGTTACAATGGTATCAGAGTAAGGGGTCTATCAAGGCTTGTAATGGAACTAAGTGACAACACAAAAGTTCCATAGGAAGTACAAGTAACACTGCTAGCCACTGGTTTAAACCGCTAACTTGATGATTAGTGTGTCGCAGGACATGGCTCCACGTCGATGTTGGTAGGTCAGAGAGTTGATGGAGCATCAGGACGACACACCGGATGGGTCAGTTGCAGCCGAGCACACACTGGAGGATGCTCAGCGTCAGCACGAAGATCAGCAGAGTGTTCCGTTGCCGTAGGGAGCACAGCAGCAGCAGTGCTACCCACCTCTGCCTCCTCTAGAGGTGATGGAGCAGTGGTAGAGAGCTATGTTCTAGGCTTCTTGGCAATCTCAGCAGATGCCAGTAGGAGGTCAGCAGTTCGCAGAGATGACAGCAAAGGAGCAACCACTAGTGATTCGCAGGTAGCATTGGTACAGCCAGAGGCGCCACTAGCAGTTCAACAGCAGACTCCAGTAGAATGACAGCAGCACCCAAGGACCGCACTACACTTCTGGAGAGGTTTCTTTGCCTTCAGCCTCCGACCTTCTAAGGCGACTACGATCCTAACAGAGCAGAGAGTTGGGTTCATGAGCTCGAGTGTACTTTCGAGACCATGGACTACGCAGAGCATGATTAGGTCCGACTTGCAGTCTATCAGCTGAAGGGGTCAGCCCACAAGTGGTGGAGGATAGTAAGGCAGACTTGTTTCCAGGGTAGGAGGCTTGACCAGATCACTTAGGAGCAGTTATTGGAGGTCTTTCACGGCAAGTACTTCCCCGACTGTTCTCGTCGTGAGAGGAAGGACCAGTTCCACGAGTTGATGCAGAGAGAGCAGACTATGGCGCAGTATCACCAGAGGTTTGTATAGCTTTTGTGACACGTCCCTCACATAGCCACTAGTGAGTAGACTCGCACCGAGCCGTTCATCAGCAGGTTATAATCCGAGTTGAGGTGGGCTATGGGGGGCCACCTGTGTGAGACCAGGGCTACTGCCTTGGAGAGGGAGTCTCATTTTCAGCCTCAGCTGGGAGGAGGAGGTTCAACAAGGTCTACACCGTACCAGTGCCCTTCAGGCAGCCGAGGGAGCATTTCGTCTTCTTCTTCCTCAAGCACAGGCGGCACTGGCCTGTGCTCAAATTTTATGAAGATGTTCATTCATGGGGGTAGACGGCATCCCCAATAGCCAAAGCACCATCGTCAGCTAGAGTTCGTGGAGCAGTCAGTGCAGTAGGGTAGAGCAGGGTTAGTAGGACACAGTTTGTTACCACTGCAGGTAGTCAGATCACTACAGGCGAGAATGCCCGATGAGGCAGGGACAGTAGTAGTTGGCACCACCACATTACTCGCAGTCGGCACCGCAGACACAGTACCCTCCACCCCAGCAGGTGCAGCATCACCAACAGCACCAGGGACAATTCCAGCCACCTCAACAGCGCCAGCAGTACCAACAGCCACCGCACCAGCAGCAGCCACAGCGAGGATGTGGTCATGGATGCGTGATGAATATCACCAGAGAAGAGGCAGCAGCCTCGAATCTAGTCGTCGGTACAGTTCCTAAACTTGGTACAGTTGTGTATGTTTTGATTGATCTTAGTGCTACACATTGTTTTGTCTCAGAGGAGTTCTTTGGTTCCCTTACAGAGCTTGCTCCGGAGTGGACCTATTGTAGACACGTCATTTTGGCAACATATCGAGCAAATTTCATGTTACATCGCGATGCCTCGAAGTGGCTCTTTTCAATTAACCTCTCGAGTAATTTTTCTATTTTTTTTTTTTTCTAGAATTTTTAGGGATTTTTCTAAAGGGACTAGGGGGAGTCTGTTGAACTCCATTGATCCGCGTCCGACACAGTGGATGCCATTTAAGGAGTTTTATATGCGGCGGGTAAGACCGACGCATATCATACTTCCTTTTCTAGCGCTTACCCTATTTAGATTCGCGTCCAACATAGCCGCCTCAATTCATGGTTTCCATTTTCAAATTATGGAAATTTCTAAAATCATTTATTGGAAAGATTTTGTTGCTAATTAGAATTACGTCCGCATAGGTCGATGCGTTTCTAACCTTCCTCTAAACAAAGATCTATTTCCTCAAAAGAATGATTCTCTTAATATCCGCGTTCGGTGTATCAGACGCGATTCAATATTTCCATTTTTAATATTTGGGAAAGAATCGTGACAATTTGGAAGGTTTAGAAACTTGGCGGCCATGGTCGACGCGATTCTTAAAATGGCTATAATCGATGTTTGGAATGGCTCAATCGTATCAAATGAATATTTGAAATCACGGCGCTTATGTTGGACGCGATTCATGAGATAAGCATCCATTATGTCGGGTGCGATTTAAGCATTTTTCCCCTATAAATAGACCACCGAGGCCACTGTTTTGAGCATCACCCACACACTACGGCGAAGTCCTACCGCACCGGAGACTCGCATTCCGAAGCTAAGGAGGAGCATCACCATTCCAAGCCATTCCGCGTCTTCCTCCCTCGAAGTTCGGAGCTGACGTCCTCTCACGCGCATTGGAGCGAGGCGGGAGGAGTTCTCCTCTCCCACTTCCACCACTCCGAGCAGTGGGCTACATCGCCATTTCTTCTCCCTTCTTCCATCTCTTTTATTTTAGTCCATCATTTAGCATCATCTCACACACAACATAACATTTTCTCCACACCCACACTTTTTAGGGGTTTAACACCACCCCATGAGGTGTGTTAACGCCCATTTTAATGTTTTTTTTTATTTCATCTCCTTTGAGCTTTCTACTACACTTCATAGTCTAATCTCCTTTCACTTTATTTCTTGTCTTTTCCCTTGCAAGGTAACCGTCTGGAGCTAAATCTTCTTCGTCGGCCGGCCGATGGAAGAAGTAAGAAGGACCCTCAGTCAGCACTCCCGCGATTTTTGGGTGAAGGTAAGTACCCCTCCGTGTCTTCCTCTTCGTCGGTCTCCTTCAGTACCTATGTGTACCTGGCGATCACACTCCATATTGTGCACGCAGGCACGCTTTCCTTTTCCCCCTTTTTTGCCTTCATATTTTCCTCCACATAAAATACTCTCTCTCTTTTTGTTTTTAGTCATTTCTTTGTGGGGTGTGTTTTGAAAAAAAAAACATGTCTACACCTGTGACCTAGCAGTTGAGCTGTCGACGAATGACTATATGCGTACTCTGGGTTACCTAGAGGGTGTCACCGTCGAGGTGCATGACCATCTTCTCTCAGCCAGACTATTTGCCTTACAGATCCATGACTTTGACGTCATCCTTGTCATGGATTGGTTGGAGGCACATTTTGCATTGGTAGATTGTCAGCGGAAGATCATGTGGTTCGAGATACCTGGAGCACCCATGCTTTGCTTTCGAGGTACTCGGTCTACCCGCCGACCGTTGTTTCTTTCTGTAGAGCTCGGTGCCTGATCCGAGATGGTTGTGTGGCTTTCCTTGCTTTTGTGAGTCTCTCGGATTCTTGCGAGTTATCAGTTTCAGATGTACTTGTTGTTTGTGATTATGCTGATGTGTTTCCGGAGGATCTACCTGGTTTACCACTGGAGCGGGAGGTAGATTTCTCCATTGCATTATTTCTGGGGATGATGCCTATGTCGAAGGCATAGCACCGGATGGCACTGACGGAGCTGCGGGAGTTGAAACTCCAACTCGATGAGCTACTCAAGAATGGCTTCATTCATTCAATCCATTCGCCTTGGGGTGCGCCTGTCTTGTTTGTGAGAAAGAAGGATGGTAGTCTCAGATTGTTCATCGATTATCGATAGCTGAATCAGGTTATAGTGAAGAATAAGTATCCATTACCTAGGATTGATGACTTGTTTGACCAATTAAAGTCTACTTCAGTGTTCTTGAAGATTGACTCGAGGTCAGGTTACTACCAGCTAAGGATCAGGGAGTCAGACATCGCCAGATCAGCCTTCCGTACCTGCTACAGCCACTTCGAGTTTGTCGTGATGCCTTTCGGTCTCACGAATGCACTAGCAGCTTTCATAGAGATGATGCATAGTGTGTTCTGAGAGTACCTGGATAGTTTTATAGTAGTGTTCATGGACAACATCCTGGTGTACTCAGTGTCAGTGGACGAGCACGAGGTGCACTTGAAGCTCATGTTGGAGGCACTGAGAAGTCATCGTCTTTACGCCAAATTCAGCAAATGTGAATTTTGGCTAAAGGATGTGCACTTTCTTAGACACGTGGTCTCAAGTGCAGAAGTGGTAGTGGATCCTGCCAAGGTTAAGGCCATGGTTTCTTGGGGCGAGCCCATTGTAGTTGCAGAGGTGCGCAATGTTTTTGGGTTGGAAGGCTATGACAGGAGGTTCATCTAGGACTTTGCTAGAGTTGTAGAGCCTTTGACGAGGTTGACCAGGTGTGAGACCAGGTTCATGTGGATGACAGAGTGCGAGCAGAGCTTTCAGGAGCTAAAGAGCAAGTTGACTTCAGCCTTGATCCTTGTGTTGTCGTCTGGCAGTGTTGGCTTTGTCATCTACACCGACGCTTCAAGGACTATCTTGGCGCTGTATTGATGCAGCACGGGAGGGTAGTCACTTATGCTTCTAGGCAGCTGAAGAAGCATGAGCAAAACTATACAACTCATGACTTGGAGCTTGCCGCAATCATGTTTGCCTTGAGGTTGTAGAGACATTACTTGTACGGAGGGGTCTTCGAGGTGTTCACGAACCACAGGAACTTACAGTATGTCTTCACTCAAAGGGATCTGAACCTAAGATAGCGCAGGTGGGTCGAGTACCTGAAGAACTATGACTATACTCTTTCCTATCACCCAAGAAAGGCTAATATCATAGCAAACACTTTGAGCGGGAGAGCCCACTTGAGTTCTTTGTTGGTTAGGCACTGGAGGTTGTTGGAGGACATTGTGCAGGTAGTGTTCCGTCTGTTAAGCCGCAGAAACAGAGCAGTGCTGACCAGTTTGATAGTTCAATCAGTCATGTACCAGTAGGTGTTAGAGGCTTAGAGTGCAGATCCAGACATAGCAGAGATTTTACAGATGCCAGAGGTGGAGCTGAATGAGGACAGTGAGGTTAGGTTCAGAGGTAGGCTATACGTTCCAGCAGATGTCAAGCAGCAGTTGTTAGCTGAGGCACACTGGTGAGGTACTATATTCATCCTGGATCCACTAAGATGTACCACGACTTGCGGGGACTCTTTTGGTGGCCCGGGATGAAGATAGATGTTGCTGAGGTTGTCGCTCATTGACTTACCTGTTAGCAGGTGAAGGCAGAGCACCAGCGTCCTGGTGGTGAGCTTCAGTCGCTACCCATTCCCGTGTGGAAGTGGGAGCATATCACCATGGACTTTGTTGTCATCTTACCTCGTACTTCGTAGGGTCACGACAGTGTGTGAGTGATCGTGGATCATTTTACGAAGACAACACATTTCTTGCCAGTCAGTAGACAAGCTTGCCAGATTATTCATGGACAGAGTGGTTCCTTTGCTCGGGACCCTAGTTTTTATCGTCTCAGATAGAGATCCACAGTTTACTTCTCAATTTTGGCGTAGCTTCCAGAGAGCACTGGGCAAAGAGTTGAGACTAAGTTTAGCCTACCACCTACAAAGAGATGGTCAGTCAGAGAGGACCATACGGACCCTCGAGGACATGCTGAGAGTTGCTACCTGAACGCGCGGCATTGTTGCTTGTGCAATTCCGTTGTCTAGAGTTCCTTGCACATATCAACAAGCTCACCTCCTCTAAACTGTCTCACAGAATTAAAATAGTAAAAAGGAACTAGCACAATGGTGAGAACAGGTCATATCCACGGAGAGGCTGAATAGAACTTGAATTTAAACTACTTTGACTTGAAATCATGCTATCAACAATGCATTAAAAAATAAATGTGTAAACAACACCAATCAAATTCCCCACACTTGACGAATTATACTCAATGAAAGAACAAGTAGAATTGAGAATCAAAAATGGTATCACTGTACCCTCATAGCTCGAGGGATCAAATCGGTAGACAGAAATCTTTAACTAGAAACCAACGAACCAATTTACCCCTACAGCTCAGGGGATGAGCAATCTACAATAGTAGCTCACCACAACACCAGAATCACTGCCCTCACAGCTCAAGAATCAAACAAGAACTTTAGAAAAGATCGAACAAAGAATTCAGAGACAAAAAAATTAATGTTGCTAAATTAAACGCCTACTGCTACCTCAAGAAATTCAGATGTACCAGAAGTTAGCTGCCATCAGATCTTCACAATCTCCACATAAGAAAAGAAACATAACACTGATCTCAGTAATTCACACAGAAGAAAGGAGGAAGAAGAAAACTCAAAGCAAATTAGAAATAGCAAGCTCCACTGGGTCGATCTCCTCAGCCCTCCGGAATCTCTCACAGAACTGAGGGAAGGAGGAAGACAAAACACCTCGGATTGTTCCCACGCAGTAGCAGAAACAAAACTCAGATGCAATACTCAACTCTCCCGGATGCCAAATCACAGCCCAATCATTCACAGAAGAACAGAAATCCCCAACCCTTACAGATGCTGAACCAGAGAAATTTCCCAGAAAATATCGTACCCCTTACAGTAGAAGAAATAATAGAACAATTCACTGGATTGGAATCTAAAACACTGAAGAAATTGGAAGATATTGCGTCTCATCAACCAAAAAATCCAACAATCTGAACTCTCCAACCTCTGCTCTGCTTGAAAGAGGAAAATACAGAAGAAAATGGCAAGACTCAAATCTGAACTGGCGAATCCCTCACTGCTCTGTTAAAAGGAAGAATACAGTAAAAAGCAAACTGAAAGAAATATCTGAAAATTCAAACTCCAATAGCTCCAATGCTCAAACAGAAATGAGAAAGTTGAATCTAAATTGCTAAAGTAAAATTCTCAACAATAAGAACTATAAATCTGATGCTCAAGAAAATACAGAGAAAATGACAAGGAATTAAGCTAGAATGTGAACAAGAGAATCCCCAAGCATCTCCACTCGTCTCACTCACTACTCTGCTCTCACTACTCAACAGAAGAATAGAAGATACAGAGAAGAAGAAACTAAAAAAAAATCCTAAGCCTCGAACCAGCCAGCCCCAAAAACAGTAGAACTCTCCCTAACGAACTGAAAGAATAGTGAAAAAGTAAAAAAAATGCTCAAAAATTCTAACTGGAGAGCCCCGGAGAAGAAGGCCTTGGGGTCTTCTTATAGGCGCCTTGGCTGCCTCTGCATGATCCGGATTGGCACCTCCTCGCCAGTGCACAGCTTCCACCGGGATCGCCACCTCAGCACAGTTGCTTCACACGTACACACCCCAGCTACATATGCCTCAGCCTCCTTCACGCCTGGCGCCATCGGCACACCTGCCCAACACCATCTCATCTCGGCCGCACCAGCACACCTCCGCCAGCGCTAGCTGCATCAGCCTCACCTCTGCATCAGATCCGCAGGTGCATGGCTCCATCGCACCCGCAGCAGGGCCAGCCACCTCAGCACAACCGGACGCCGCGCTTCACACGCCAGCCCAGCTGGCCCTGGTTCATCGCACCAGCTCCGCGCCGCGCACAGCACCCAGCCACACATCGGCCACCTCCAGCTCTGCTTCACCTGGCCATCGTACGGCCCAGCACACACCTCCGCCAGCGCACAATCCGCCTCCATCAGCCCTGGTTCAGCACCGCCTGGGGTGCGCCTCCATCAGACCACCCAGCCCAGCACCGAGCTTCGCACATAGCCGCCTGAGCCTGGCGCCTCACCCATTTGACCCATTGGCCCAGCACACCCATGCCTTCAAGCGCCATCGCCTTGGCGCCTTCAAACGGCCAGCCCAGCTGCCGTGTCCAAGCCTCTGGCCGCCAGCTTCCATCGCTCCACAAAAGCGCCTCCAGCAGAAGCCTGGGCGCCTCAACCCCTGGTCCAAACCGCCATCGCACACAGCCTCCTGGCTAGGGCTTCTTCACAAGGAAGAACCCAAATCACCCAAATGCCAGCTCCGCTTCGTGAAGCTTCCAGCTGAAGACCTGTTAGGAAGGAAAAATAAGTAAAAAATGGTTGCGTGGCCTATTTTAACCAAATGAAACCAAGACACGCATAATGGACCCACGAGGAGAGGGGTATGTGGCATCATGTGATTAAAAGAGGGGTATAGTATTTAGGTAAATGTTATTTATTTAACTAACATTTAAATTTTGATTTATTTATGAACTAATATTTATAAAAGTGATTTAAGAAAATCTAAGATCAAGAATTTATTTACGTACAATATACCTATAAAAGATAAAAGAATTATTCAAAAGATATCGACTTTATTTGAATGAAAATCTAACTAAGTGTTCTAACCGAAAAATTAACTAATATGTTCAAAATTTTTATTCATGAATGAAATGAAAATTAAAGTCAATGCACACATTATTTACAGACAAATGATGTTTAAAATCAACTCTATGTATGAAATTTAACATGAAAAATTTAGTAGTTATCACTCCCCCCTACTTGAACATTGCTAGTCCCTTAGCAATAAAAATTACTTCAAATGTAGGACTAGAAGGTACAATGTCTCATGCTAAACAACCATCATGTAAAAGATTAATGTTAAGATGTCTTTCCTAATTGTAAGGGCTTATGGCGAGAAATTAGTGCACAAGTGATAGCACACTTAAGAGTTCACATCAGCCCTTCTGAAGCTCCTCTGTCTCAGTTAGTAATTGAGATTAGATTGATTCGAGGGAGAAGAAAAGAATTGTGGAGTAAGATCCTTGTTCAGTCAGATCGGGTGTTTCTCTCAGTTCCATCCTGCCCATCGTCCCTGAGGATTATTTTTCTGAGCTTGAGGACTTTTGTCCCTTTATTTGCACTTTGTGCACTCAGAATTTCTTTTCTTCTTTTTCATCCACAATGCTGCACAACCCATCACTTTTCAAGAGTAGCGAGTCCAACTTTACTCAGATCCGGGGCATTTTTCATGGATATATTTTTCTTTTGCTTTTGCTTTTTGCTTTTGATTTTCCTTTTCCTCTTTACGGAAGGATGAACAGTCAGATTCCTTGATCACATACCTTCACTTCCTTTGCAGTTCACTTAAGGGAGGGGAGAAAACCAATCGCCTCTCTCCTACTAGCCTTGACAAAATTGCTACATTCGGGTTCAGCTAGTCTAAGTGGCTGTGTAGTGTGTGTATGAAACTTCTTGCCATAAATCCTTACATAAGGTAGACAAGGAGTACATGTAATCCTTTATTAGAGGCTACCTAACATGGATTTTTGCAAGGGAATGTGTGACACTACAAAATTTTAATGGTTAAAGATCAGACACATAGACTGCGTAGCGCAATGCCACGCGTTTTTATTCAAAGATGAAACATTGTGAAATTTTTATTTGCATATGTACAAGCTCAAGAAAAAGAAATGAAGCAATGTTCGGGATGAGGACTATGAGTGCATGCTTATTCTACCTTTCCCCCCTACTTATTCATAGGAAAAGAAAGTAAGACAGAGAATTACCTGATGAAAGAAATTGTACACTTGGGTTGCCTCCCAAGAAGCGCTAAGTTTATCGTCTTCAGCCAGACGCAATTAGGCTTCGTTTGGCTCAGCTAGCTTGGTAGAATCTGTTTCAAGAAATGTGGCTTTCAAAGAAATGCTTTAACCTTTGCCTATTGACAGTGAATGAATGTCCAGTTTTTGGGTCAAGAATAATGACAGCACCATTGTCACAAATTTTGACAACAGTGTAAGGACCATCCCATCGGAACTTCAATTTTCCACGAAGCCTAGAATTGAATAGCCAAACCTTATCATGGACTCGAAGAGTTTTTCTATGAATGTGTTTGTCATGGAATGTTTTGGTTTTGGCTTTATAGATTTTGGAACTTTCATAGGCCTCATTTTCTCCCTTAAACCCTAGAGCACAGGGTTGGTCTACTGCTTCTTTCTCACAAGCTTCCTCCAAGGAGTCTACCACTAGACAACTCTCTCCTTCATCCTGATACCCAGATGCCTTAAAAATGTTGATACTAACCCGCTCATCCCCAAATGATATATCCTCATCCCGGTAGCACAATTAATGTTGGCTCTAGCTGTGGCTAAAAAGGGTCTACCCAAGATGATGGTGGACTGAGTTAAATCCTGAGGAGTGTTCATGTCCAAAATGATGAAATCGGCAGGAAAGTAACAATCATTGATTTTATAATAACGTCCTCAACTAAGCCTTTAGGAGTGGTAACAGAACGATCAGCTAGTTGAAGGACAATAGAAGTGGGTTTCAATTCTCCTAATTTGAATTTTTCGAAAATAGCAAAAGGTAGGAGATTGACACTGGCTCCCAAATCCACAAGACTGCTCAAAAGTGACTCCACCGATGGTGCAAGGAATTAGTGGAGTGCCTGGATCCTTGAGCTTTTTAGGGAGTTTGTTCAAGATAATGGCACTCACAGTTTCTGGAAGAATGATTGTTTCAGTTTTATCTCATTTCACGTTTTGGAGTGCACATTTCTTTTAAGAATTTGGCATAAGCAGGCACATGCTTAATGGCATCAAGCAGAGGAATGTTGATGTGAACTTGTTTAAACAATTCCAAGAGTTCTTCATTGCCAGTTGGTTTTTTTTTATTTTGGCTTTAAGGCTTCAGGAAAAGGAACTCTTGGAATGTAGCAGCTTGGATCCTCATTGGCTTTGATTTTGTCTAGAGGTTCTTCAATCATTTTCTCTTTTCCCTTGGATTTTTCTTTTTCAATATTTTCTTCACTCTTCCTCAATCTCAATTTCATTTTCTTTATCCTCATTCAATGTTGACATGTGAGGGTGAGGATTTGTTCTGATTTTCCCACTTCTTAAGTTAACACAGCTTTCACATTTCTACTTGGAGCCCCCAGCTTGGGTAGGAGGATGGTCCTCTTGTATAGGTTGATTTTGAAATTGTGGTGCTGGAATATTCTGGACAAAAGCTTGTTGTTGGTTTTGTGGTGGAGGTACATTTGGTCTAACAAGTGGTGGTCTGTACCCCTGACCTGATGGTATTGCTGTTCTGGTAGAATCCGGGAGGGTTGTTCCTGGGTTTGCTATAGCTTGACTTGGCAATTGCCCTACTTCCCTCCTTTGACATACATCAGCAATTTGAGACTCTATCCTTGCCAAATTTTGTTGAAAATTTTGAGTTTGAGTTTGATATTGAGTTTGTTGTTCTTGCACAGTTTGCACAGAGTCGCCATCATATTCTGTTGTTGATTCATTTTATCATCCCAATTAGGTTGAGGAGGTGGTGGTTGATATGAAGGTTGGAAATTTGTGTGAGCAAATTGATTAGAATTTTGATTTCCTTGGTATTGTGGAGGTTTGAATTAGAAGATTGCCAATCCCGAATTTTGATTGGGATAGGATTGACCGTACATGGATTGCTTGAAGGCAGGTTGGGAAACTTGTTCAGATTGATTTTTCCATGAAACGTTCGGGTGATTTCTCCAACCAGGGTTGTATGTTTGAGTATGGATCATAGGAGGGTTGTAGAAGCCTTGAGCAGCTTGGACTTGTTCCTGAATGAAAGGAGTAATGGGCAGTAATGGGACAAGTATTTGTGGAGTGAGCTGGGCTAGCACACATAGCACAAGTTTAGGTGTTTGAGAAAATTTGGGTGTGGCTTGCCCAGTCAAAGACAACAATTGATCGAATTTTTGTTCCCACTTCTGCTCCAACCTGTGATCAAGTTTAGCTATCAGATCTTCTACCTGGAATCTGATTCTCCTCTCCCTCTTACTTCATACATCCCTGCCTTCTTTATGGTCCTAATGCTCTCTCATAAGAGTAGAGTGAGGCATGATTGATAGATTTCACTCAATGTTTCAAAAAGATTATATGCCTCATCCTCACTCTTAGTCATGAATGCTCCCCCACACGAAGCATCAACCATTTGCCTATTTGATTCAGTTAGTCCTTCATAAAAAGCTTGAACAATTTGCCACCTCGACAGACCATGATGGGGCATTTCTAAGCAACTCCTTTAATCTTTCCCATGATTCATGCATTAATTCTCCTGGGGTTGGGAGAATCCAGTATTGCCCTTCTCATGGTGTTGTCCGACCAATGGGGTAAATTTCTTTAAAAATTCCTGCTGCATTTCTGCCATGTTGTAATGGTTCCCAACCAATGTTTAGCTTTGTCTTTTAAGAGAATGGAAATAAGGTCAACCTTAAGGCATTTTCAGTAAAGTTTTGGATCCTTACAGTGGAACAGATCTCTAAGAATTCATCTATATGCCTATAAGGATCTTCATTGGGATTGCCATAAAAAGATGGCAGCATCTGAATGGTTCCTGGCTTGATCTCAAAATGATTGCCGGAATTTCCGGCCTAATGCAAGTGGCAGGTTGATAGTCAGAAGGAATGAAATATTCCTTCATCTGTCTGGGTGCAGCTTCTTCTAAGTTTTAGCAACTTGGTTCTGGTTTTGGTTGGCCATCCTATGGAAAAATCTTTCAATCTCGTCTATAGGTTGGGCCAAATCTAAATCCTGGGAGCGTCTACCAAGGCACAGATGAAAAAGCCTTCTATTTATGATTTTTGATTTTTTAAGATTTTTATTGATTTTTGATGAATTTTTAAACAAACACAAACAAACAAACACTTTCAAATCAAATTATCCTAGACACTAAGTGTTCCTTAGACTTATGTTTTCTCAAAATCAGATTTATACTTTCTTAAATCCAATCCTAACTCTTCTTGTACGGCCAGGTAAGAGGTGGAGTAGAGGGAGGCCCCCTTGCTTTCGCAAGGACCCAATTAAATAACCTCTAGCTCACTTAAGCGTAAGCTTTTTAACCTCTAATCCTAGACACCAGACTTAAAGAGAAGTTTTAGAATTAAAGAACAAATCTAATGATGAACCCTAGGCCAAGTCTACTGATTTTTATTGAAAGTTTAGGACAATGCAAGAATGTGAATTTTTTTGTGATTTTTGGGCAAAGGAAAGGGTGATGAAATCCCTCACCTTATCTTTTATTCTAATGGGTTAAGCCCTTAAACAGTCCCTTTTTCAAATATGAAATGCAAAGATCAATTTAAAACAGGGTTTCTAATGCTAAAACTAATGCATGAAACAAGTGGGGAAGTCTTACCTTTCCCCCGCTCTCTTCAATGCAAAGAACAAAAATTGAATTCAAATGTCAATAAAGTGATGAATGTCCTAAAACATGGGATCCTAATCTTGAGAGATGAAATTTTTAATTACAAACAAACGGCTAACATGAAAGAGCGATTTGAGAAATTTTTTAGATTTTAGAATTTTTTAATTTTATTTGATTTTTAAACTGAATAAAATGAAAGTAAGAAATATAAGTGGTACTATAGACTAATGCCAAACCAATCAAACCACAAAGAGGCCAATTATTACATGCCAACGAGAAGGAAATCTCTATACATGCACAGAGAGTACATGAAAGCCTCACTACAAAGTTCACTCACACTCTTTCTATCTAAAATTCGGAATTAAAAGCAATAAAAAAAAATTCAGCAAGCTCTCCTCCAATGGGCTTCAAATCCAAGCCCAAATCTCCAAGTCCCACTCCAAGTGTGCAAATCTGTAATGAAAGCCCAAAACAAGTCAATGAAATCTCAAGGTAAATGAAATCAAATTAAAGCAAATCTAAATCAAACTCTAATGCCTCCCCGGCAACGGCGCCAAGATGAACGCGCGGCATTGTTGCTTGTGCAATTTCGTTGTCTAGAGTTCCTTGCACATATCAACAAGCTCACCTCCTCTAAACTGTCTCACAGAATTAAAATAGTAAAAAGGAACTAGCACAATGGTGAGAACAGGTCATATCCACGGAGAGGCTGAATAGAACTTGAATTTAAACTACTTTGACTTGAAATCATGCTATCAACAATGCATTAAAAAATAAATGTGTAAACAACACCAATCAATTCCCCACACTTGACGAATTATACTCAATGAAAGAACAAGTAGAATTGAGAATCAAAAATTGGTATCACTGTACCCTCATAGCTCGAGGGATCAAATCGGTAGACAGAAATCTTTAACTAGAAACCAACGAACCAATTTACCCCTACAGCTCAGGGGATGAGCAATCTACAATAGTAGCTCACCACAACACCAGAATCACTGCCCTCACAGCTCAAGAATCAAACAAGAACTTTAGAAAAGATCGAACAAAGAATTCAGAGACAAAAAAATTAATGTTGCTAAATTAAACGCCTACTGCTACCTCAAGAAATTTAGATGTACCAGAAGTTAGCTGCCATCAGATCTCACAATCTCCACATAAGAAAAGAAACATAACACTGATCTCAGTAATTCACACAGAAGAAAGGGGAAGAAGAAAACTCAAAGCAAATTAGAAATAGCAAGCTCCACTGGGTCGATCTCCTCAGCCCTCCGGAATCTCTCACAGAACTGAGGGAAGGAGGAAGACAAAACACCTCGGATTGTTCCCACGCAGTAGCAGAAACAAAACTCAGATGCAATACTCAACTCTCCCGGATGCCAAATCACAGCCCAATCATTCACAGAAGAACAGAAATCCCCAACCCTTACAGATGCTGAACCAGAGAAATTCCCAGAAAATATCGTACCCCTTACAGTAGAAGAAATAATAGAACAATTCACTGGATTGGAATCTAAAACACTGAAGAAATTGGGAAGATATTGCGTCTCATCAAACCAAAAATCCCAACAATCTGAACTCTCCAACCTCTGCTCTGCTTGAAAGAGGAAAATACAGAAGAAAATGGCAAGACTCAAATCTGAACTGGCGAATCCCTCACTGCTCTGTTAAAAGGAAGAATACAGTAAAAAGCAAACTGAAAGAAATCTCTGAAAATTCAAACTCCAATAGCTCCAATGCTCAAACAGAAATGAGAAAGTTGAATCTAAATTGCTAAAGTAAAATTCTCAACAATAAGAACTATAAATCTGATGCTCAAAGAAAATACAGAGAAAATGACAAGGAATTAAGCTAGAATGTGAACAAGAGAATCCCCAAGCATCTCCACTCGTCTCACTCACTACTCTGCTCTCACTGCTCAACAGAAGAATAGAAGATACAGAGAAGAAGAAACTAAAAAAAAATCCTAAGCCTCGAACCAGCCAGCCCCAAAAACAGTAGAACTCCCCAACGAACTGAAAGAATAGTGAAAAAGTAAACTAAAAATGCTCGAAAATTCTAACTGGAGAGCCCCGGAGAAGAAGGCCTTGGGGTCTTCTTATAGGCGCCTTGGCTGCCTCTGCATGATCGGATCGGCACCTCCTCGCCAGTGCACAGCTTCCACCGGGATCGCCACCTCAGCACAGCTGCTTCACACGTACACACCCAGCTACATACGCCTCAGCCTCCTTCACGCCTGGCGCCATCGGCACACCTGCCCAACACCATCTCATCTCGGCCGCACCAGCACAACCTCCGCCAGCTCCAGCTGCATCAGCCTCACCTCTGCATCAGATCCGCAAGTGCATGGCTCCATCGCACCCGCAGCAGGGCCAGCCACCTCAGCACAACCGGACGCCGCGCTTCACACCGCCAGCCCAGCTGGCCCTGGTTCATCGCACCAGCTCCGCGCCGCGCACAGCACCCAGCCACACATCGGCCACCTCCAGCTCTGCTTCACCTGGCCATCGTACGGCCCAGCACACACCTCCGCCAGCGCACAATCCGCCTCCATCAGCCCTGGTTCAGCACCGCCTGGGGTGCGCCTCCATCAGACCACCCAGCCCAGCACCGAGCTTCGCACATAGCCGCCTGAGCCTGGCGCCTCACCCATTTGACCATTGGCCCAGCACACCATGCCTTCAAGCGCCATCGCCTTGGCGCCTTCAAACGGCCAGCCCAGCTGCCGTGTCCAAGCCTCTGGCCGCCAGCTTCCATCGCTCCACAAGTGCCTCCAGCAGAAGCCTGGGCGCCTCAACCCCTGGTCCAAACCGCCATCGCACAGCAGCCTCCTGGCTAGGGCTTCTTCACAAGGAAGAACCCAAATCACCCAAATGCCAGCTCCGCTTCGTGAAGCTTCCAGCTGAAGAACTGTTAGGAAGGAAAAATAAGTAAAAAATGGTTGCGTGGCCTATTTTAACTAAATGAAACCAAGACACGCATAATGGACCCATGAGGAGAGGGGTATGTGGCATCATGTGATTAAAAGAGGGGTATAGTATTTAGGTAAATGTTATTATTTAACTAACATTTAAATTTTGATTTATTTATGAACTAATATTATAAAAGTGATTTAAGAAAATCTAAGATCAAGAATTTATTACGTACAATATACCTATAAAAGATAAAAGAATTATTCAAAAGATATCGACTTTATTTGAATGAAAATCTAACTAAGTGTTCTAACCGAAAAATTAACTAATATGTTCAAAATTTTTATTCATGAATGAAATGAAAATTAAAGTCAATGCACACATATTTACAGACAAATGATGTTTAAAATCAACTCTATGTATGAAATTTAACATGAAAAATTTAGTAGTTATCACTACCTTGACTGGGGTGGCATGTGGGAGTCGCACCTTCCCATGGTGGAGTTCACGTATAATAATAGCTTTCACTTCAGCATTGGGATGGCGCCCTACGAGGCTCTGTATGGCAGACCATGCTGGACACCTTTGCATTAGAACGAGGTTGGTGAGAGACAATTGCTAGGACCAGAGCTTGTGCAGTAGTGTGCAGATATAGTGAGATTGATCAGGCAGAGACTACAGACAGCACAAAGTAGGCAGAAGAGTTATGCATATGTTCGCCAGAGGCCACTATAGTTTGAGGCAGGTGACAGTGTGTTTCTATAGATCTCTCTAACCAAGGGCGTTCTTAGGTTTGGGAAGAGGGGCAAGCTTAGCCCAAGGTTCGTTGGTCCCTTTCCCATCCTGGAGCGGGTTGGAGAGGTCTTGTACAGGTTAGCTCTTCTGCCCGAGTTAACAGGAGTTCACGATAACTTCCACGTTTCGCAGCTGAGGAGATACATGCCAGATCCGTCACACGTGTTTGACTACTCCTAGTTAGAGGTTGCTTCAGATTGTTAGTGCTAGAGTACCCGATCAGTATGGTGGACCGTTGTGTTCAGCAGTTGCACCGGAGGTAGATCCCGCTCATCAAGGTTGTTTGGGAGAATCGCGTCGGTGGCGAGGCCACATAAGAGCGCGAGGAAAAGATGCGGGAGCACTTTCCATACTTGTTTGAGTGACTGATATGTTGTTTGTCTTCATCCCCTAGGTTTCTCCCTTAATTTTAAGGAAGAAACTATTTTTTTGTTGGTTAGATTGTAACATCCCTCCTTCTTGGTTAGCCACCTTCTGCTGAAAGTAGCGACTTATCGGGCCGTAGCCTACAAAAGGTGACGGGATGGCTATCGCGTTCTTGTTGGGAACGTGACAGGCATGCCATCGCGTTCACCTTCTGACCGCAGCATGCACTTTTCTCGTCTTGCTATCAAGATAGTTGGGACATGTGTCGTGGCGCATGTCACATGAAGATGACATGTCAGTTGTCGCGTTCAGGGTGTCAGGCCTGCGAAGGGTGACACGTGACGAGTCTGATGGTCAGGTCTGACTAGGACTTTGAGGTCGCAACATGATGGCCATCATGTTCATTACTAAATGCGACCATCATGCTGTCACGTTCTCAGGTCCGTGGCCTATATAGGCTGGGCCATTAGATCTCCTCCCTTCTTCCCCTTTTCTTCATCCTCTCATCTTCCCTTCCTCCCTTCTGTCCGAGACTAGCTATGGAGGTTTTCTTCTTTGACTTGGTGGAGATTGACAAGGGGTGGATCTTCCTCACATGTAGAAGGTCACACTTTTCTCGTGGACAGCATGAGCATGGAGCTAAGAGTGAGGAGGAGGTGGCCACGCATACGAGAAGACCCCAACGGGTTGCCTTTGCTAGTTATAGGTGCCTTACAAGCCAATTCACATGAGTGATGGCACTTTAATTATGTACAATCTCTTTTGGTAATATTATAATGGTATTTTCTCACTATATATTCCATGCGTATGTATACTGTGATGTCCAAGACTATGTGCAATGGGAACTAGATCATGTTGAGATCATGATAATGAGGCCAATCCTCTTTAAACACAGATCCTAAATATTCCTAGTTATAGGTTGCTCAAGAAGGACATTGAGATGACTAGAAAGACCGGTGTGCCATATACCCGTCCATGTGATAGAAGCAGCTGGTCTCATAGCTGCTTGTGTGGAGACACTAGAGATATGGTGTAGGTGTTCATTGGAGAATGAGTTCACTGAATGATCCATTCTCGGAATGTTGTATGGTCAATAATACCTGATTGTCAGATAGCGATTCCATAGTCTCAGTTGTGTAACTGGTCCTTAGACTTGAGACACCAAAGATGTCTTGTTTGAGTACTCTATTCTTTAATACTAGATTTATAGGTTTGGATGTTCTAGGTCTAGTATAGCCAGTCATTGAGAATGGTAGCCAACCTTACGAAGGCAGTTGTGTGTCAATAAAGGATCATCCACTCTTGGAATCGTGAGAGGAATATCCCATATTGTCATAGTTAGGCAAATCCCTGGCCAGGGTCGATCAGATTTAGAGACAAGGAGTTCTCTAAGAGAATCCGATGGGAGTTTCACTTTAGAACATTTTGTATAGGCCTAACAACACCATGGCTAATATACGGTCTCTGGGATAATAGATGGATGAGGGACTACAGGTAAACAGTAACTGTGGGCAGACAAGTCCAGTGGATTTGATCACTCCTATCATATGGGGATTGTGGCATAGTGGCCTAGTATGTTCATAATCGATGAGTTGAGTGAATTATTGTGGAGATAATAATTCACTAAGTCAGAAAGAGTTCTGACGGGTGCAACTGACAGCTAGCTCGATATTAGGCCTAGGGGGTCACACACATAAGGTGGATAACGTGATGAATAGAGAATTAGATAAAAGATATTCAATAAGCCTTATTTAACCCATTATGGATCTATTGGGTAAGACCTAATAAGCCTTGACAAGGATCTATTGAGAGGAGCATACTAAGATCATGCCACCTCTTCCCCTTTTAGAAGAAGGACACCTCATCATCTTTTATGATGACAAGTGCCACCCCTTCTAGAAGGAGGACACCACATCATCCTTAGCCATGATGGTATGACGAGGTGTTCTGCGAGGTGTCCTTAGCATGATGGCATGATGAGGTGTCCCTACGAGGTGTCTCTCTTGTCATTCTGATAGGATGAGGTGTCCCTGCGAGGAGTCCCTTGTCATGATAACTTGACAAGGTGTCTCTGCAAGGTGTCCTTATAATCATGACATGATGAGGTGTCCCTGTAATCATGAAATGACGAGGTGTCCCAGATGAGGTGTCTTTTAGCCTCTCTATAAATAGAAGGGGTTCTCCTAAAAGTTCATAGGCTAGATCTTGAGATGAGAAGCCATCTTCTTCATCCTCCTTCCCATCTCTCCCTCCAGTCCTCTCCCTAGGCAAGAGGAGAACTAGGAGGGCTGCCCCCTCTTGTTGTTGCTTCTACTTGCTGTTGTTGGCCGCTGCATGGCGTAGCACAACGTGGAGGAGTGGCACCACCGGCGAAGGAGTCATCATCATCATCACCGATCATCCACTGTATGGATACCGCTAGAGGGAATCTCGCGAGAGCTCCTTCAAACCAAGGACTAGTTCTACGCTTCAGGGGATATATGATCTGCCCTAGGTGAGATGGCCTCACACCTTGTTTGTATGTATGTTTACATGCACCATACATCATAGTCCGATCAAGTACTTCCGCTGCACATGTGATGTCCCAAGTCGATTTCCAACAGTGGTATTAGAGCCAAGGTTAGGCTATGATGTCCACATTTTTGATATTTTGATCAATTCACATCGATTAATAGTTAATCCATGTATTAGATTAAGAGTTAATCTAATACTTTAATTAGTTAAAGTGTTTAATTAATTTCTAGCAGCTTATATATATGTATGTGATGTGTATGTTGTGGGTGAATGATCATAGACCTAGGTGTGATGCTTATGTGTGTGGTGATGATCAGTCCATCCCCATATAATATTAATTATTATATTTTGATGATTAACAAAATCCTAAGAAGTATTTTCTGACAAGTTATATGAAGCTCAGTTACAGGAAATAAATAGGAAATAAATCGAGCCACATATGTAAGTAATTCATACCTCATATCATTTAAAGTTCAGAGCATCTAATTTTTCTAAGTACACATCGACTTTATTAGTTTCATAATGATTGTCTCATTTCTATCGATTTCATACTCATAAGGATTTGATAAGTGACATACCGATTTCGACCTCACAACAATTTCATAAGTATCGCATCTATTTCGATCTCAGAATGATTCGTTAAGAAAGTGCATCGATTTCGATCTCAGAACGATTCGTTAAGAGAGCACATCGATTTCGATCTCAGAACGATTCTCTAAGTGCATACATCGATTTCCTTCTCATAACGATTTGATAGGTGAGAACAATGATTTGCTCTCACATCAATTCCTTGAGTGAGAACAACTATTTGCTCTCACATCGATTTCTTAAGTGAGAACAATGATTTGCTCTCACATCGATTCCTTAAGTGAGAACAACGATTTGCTCTCACATTGATTCCTTAAGTAAGAACAACGATTTGCTCTCACATCGATTTTTTAAGTGCGTACAACGATTTGCTCTTATAACGATTTCTTAAGTGAGAACAACGATTTGCTATCACAACGATTGTGCTTCATAACGATTCGACAAGTTATACAACGACTTGGTCACCGTAACGATTCGATGAGTTACACAATGATTTGGTTGGTGTAACGATTCGATAAGTCACAAATAACGACTTGGTCAGTATAACAATTCGATAAAGCGAAACAACGATTTGATCACTGCATCGACTTGATAAGTGAAACAACGATTTGTCTCTAGAACGATTTGGTTATAACGATTTGTTCACAACGACTCACTTATAATGATTTATTTATAATGTCTTGCTTATATTCTCATAACGATTTGTCTCTACAACGATTTGGTTATTGACTTATAACGTTTTGTGTGTACATCAATTTGTTTATGAACATGCAACGATTCACATGAACATAGACTCATTCACTCAACGATTTCATAAGTCATACTCATAACGATTTCATGAGCCATAACGACTTGATATTTTAAATACTTTGAAAAGTCAAAGTCTTCGTGAGTGCAGCACCAATGTCCATGCATTTAATGCATCTGTGCACATCTCTGCACGAAATATATCTGGGTGTCTTCTAGTCTAATGCTTCTATGAAAAAGCACTTTATCTTAAGGCAGAATGACATTTCCATTTTATTGTGTAGTCCTATTGCTTAGCTTTTAACATTGACTGACAAGCCAAGAGATAGCATAGATGTCTACCGTTTAGTATTTATTGTGTGCAGGTCTCTGACAGTATCGCACACTACAATGTTGGATAATAAGAAGCTAAAGGATATCGAGAAAGATCTTCTTTTTGCATGTGTGGAACGTAAAGATCTGCTGACTAGAAGCTCTTCAAGACCATATAGTCTAACGTATACCAGAGCTTAGAGACAACGAATACTTCAACGTCTAGTTTTCAAAAAGAAGATATATATTAAAGACTGAAGACTCTAGAGAGAAAAAAGGGAATTTGAATTCTTTACAAGTTTTCTCATCTGAGAGTTTGCAAGCATCAGAAGAGCCAAGCCTCATTCCATTGTTCAAGCTCTTAGCTCTCTACGTCTAGTGAAAATCCTTAAGAGAGCATTAGTGTACTGAGAGAGTTCCTCTTTGTAGATCTCTTCCTCTCAGTTCTTGCTTCAGATCAAGCACTGCTCTATTAGCTTGGTCTAGGGGCTTGTCCTTCTTTTCAATGCTTTGTGGTGTTGCTCCTCTTCTGGGTTGAAGAGAAGACCTGTGGTTGACAGGTGGTTGTGTTCCCTTCATGTAGAAGGAAGACCTGAGGTTCAGGGTGAATTGTTCCTCTTCTGATTGTGAAGAGAAGGCCAGCTGCGGCTAGATGTGTAAGTGTCCTTTAGGGGGACTGTACCCTTGGGTAGTGATATCCTGAGTTGTTGCTCAGTGACTGGACGTAGGACTCCTGCGGAGAGGAGGTCCGAACCAGGATAAAAACTGTGTGTTGTGTGCCTGTCTATTTGTGGTTGTTATTTATCATTTTACTAACGCTAACAATCGATCGTAGTATGTTGTGTTAAACGTTTTTGTGCACAGGTTTAGATAATTGAATTTTAAAGAATCCCATTCACCCCCCCCCCCCCCCCCGGGCTTGCTAGCTGAGCAACAAGTGGTATCATAGCGAGTCTCTTCGACAAAGAAGATCCAACGATCTGAAGAGAAAAGATCAAATGGCAGCCCAAGGTCACTTCGAAGGTCAGTCAGTCAACAGGCCACCATTGTTCGACGGTGAAGACTATACTTATTGGAAAACAAGAATGGAGTTCTTCCTACAAGGACTAGACTATCAGATCTAGTCCATTGTAGAAGAAGGAGATCTTCTGGTTACTAACGAGAAGGACAAGTGGACTGAAGATGATAAGAAGAAAATTTCCCTCAACTGCAAGGCCAAAAGCATATTGTGTTGTGCTCTTAGTAAGAAAGAGTTCAACAGTATATCTGCCTGCAAGTCAGCTATGGAGATGTGGGAAAAGTTGGGGATCACATACGAGTTACTGACAAAGTAAAGGAAACCAGAATAGATATTCTAGTAACACAGTATGAAAGGTTCTAGATGCAGTCAGGAGAATCGATAACTCAGATGTAAAGCATATTTACAGACATCACAAACAGATTAGTTGGTCTTTGAAATACGTATGAAATGGGAGACATGGTCAGAAAAATCTTGAGGTGCCTACCAGCTTCATGGACTCCCAAAGTGACAGCGATAGAAGAGGCCAATGACTTGAAGAGATTGTCATTGGAGAAACTCATTGGGTCCTTAATGGCCCATGAGATCAACATGGAGAGATTGGGAGAGTCGTCAAGCAGAAGAAAACAGTCCAATGCTCTCAAGGCTGAAGAAGATGCATTCGAAGAAGTCTTAGATGGTAATGAAAGCTTGAGAAGTAGTGAAGATGAAGAAGCTCTTCTCTCCAGAAGATTACAAAGAATATTAGCTAAAAAGAAGTACCAGTCTGGGAGGAGATACTTCAAGAGCAACAAAGAATATAAGAAGCCAGAAGGAAAGGATTCAAAGAAAGCTGAGCCAATCTGCTACGAGTGCAAGAAGCCAGGACATATCAAAGCTGAGTGTCCGAAGCTGAAGAAAACTGAGTTCAGAAAGAAGGATAATTCCAAGAAGTTCAGAAGATACAAGAAGAAAGCCATGGCAGCAGCATGGGACAACAGCAGCGACTCAGACAGTGAGTCGAGTTCTAGTGGAGAAGAAGAAGAAAAGGCCAACCTGGCCTTCATGGCTAACATCGACGAAAAGGTAACATCTGATTCTTCTTTTACTTCTTATAATGAATCTGATTCCGTCAATTTAGAGGATGCTTTCAATGAACTGTATAGTAAATACAAAGATGTATGTAAACTACTAAAAATAACAAAGAAAAATCATGCTTGCTTAGAAATCACTAATTCAGATTTAAAATCTGAAAATGAACAACTAGTGAAGCAGGTTACTGAACTAAAAAGAAGAAATGAATTGTTATGTGAGGACCTGAAAAATAAAAATGAACAATTAGCAAGCTTGGAAAACCAAGAAATAGTAAATAAATTAAAACAGGAAGTTAATACATTAACAATAGAAAATGAAAGGCTATCAAGTACATTAGAAAAATTCACAAATGGAAAAATATCATTAAGACTAAAAGGAGCTAGAAGATCAGCTAAAAAGAAACATGGATTAGGTTATACTCCTCCCGATAATGAAGAAACAGTAGTATACCCCAAAATATATCCAACACCTAAGTTTATAGCTAAACAAGACACAACATATAAGTCAAGCTTTAAATACATTCCAAATGAAAAAGTAAGTAGAACATCTTGCTGTAGTCACTGCAATAAGTTAGGTCATACTAAAATAACATGTCCAACTAAACATAAAAGATGGATAATTAAAAAGAAAATTGATGATACTAACCAATCAGGACCCAAAAAGAATTTGAGTACCTAAGACTTAGTGTTTTCATTACAGGTAAACCTTCGAGCATCAAAATGGTACTTGGACAGCGGATGCTCAAGGCACATGTCAGGGAACAGAAAGTTATTCTCTAATCTTGAAGCTGAAGAAGGCACAGTCACTTATGGAGATAATGGAAAAGGGATGTGATAGGTAGCGGATCAGTAGGCAGTAAAGGCAAAACTGTTATCGAAGATGTTCTATGTGTCAAAGGACTGAAGCACAACCTTGTCAATATCAGCCAATTGTGTAATAAAGGACATCAGATTAGATTTCAAGAATCAAAGTGCAGTATCATGAAGGATGGTGCAGTCATTTTTGAAGCTAATAGAGAAAAGAACTTGTATGTACTTTATCTAGAAGAATTAAAGGACCAGGACATATGTCTGACAGCGAATAAAGAGCAGTCAACTGATCTTTGGCATCGAAGATTGGGCCACTGCAGCTTGGATGGAATGAGAAAATTAATCAAGAGAAACTTGGTGGAAGGCCTACCCAAAGTAAGTTCAAGAATGGATGGTTTCTGTGGGCCGTGTGCAAAAGGAAAGCACACCAAGTCATCCTTCAAGTCAAAGACTGTGGTAACAACCTCTAAACCCTTAGAACTTCTACATATGGATCTATTTGGGCCAATGAGAACCACAAGTCTCAGAGGAAAGAACTTTGGATTGTCATAATAGATGACTACTCCAGATTTACATGGGTATCCTTCTTGGAGCATAAGGATTATACATTCGACAGCTTTGTCATCTTCAGTAAGAAGGTACAGAAAGATAAAAAGTACAGCATTATTGGTATTCGATCAAATCATGGAGGAGAGTTTCAGAATGAGAAATTTGCTAAGTTTTGTGATGATCAAGGGATAGAGCATAACTTCTCAGCGCCAAGTACACCACAGGAAAATGGGGTTGCTGAGAGGAAGAACAGAACCCTATTGGATATGGCAAGGACAATGCTATAAGAATATGATTTACCAAGATATTTCTGGGCCGAAGCCGTCAACACAGCATGCTATATCATCAACAGAGTAATGATCAGGCCAATTCTGAAGAAGACTTCATATGAGCTATATAAACAGAAGAAGCCAAAAATCAGTCATTTCAGAACATTTGGATGTCCATGCTTCATCCACAACAACGGAAAAAGAGACCTTGGTAAGCTAGATGCAAAATCAGATGAAGGTATATTCATGGGGTATGCTTCTAAACCTAAAGGATATAAAATATTTAACAAGCATAGCCTATTAATTGAACAATTAGTACATGTTGTTTTTGATGAGACTAACCCTTCCTTGAGAAAGGAAGTAGATAGTGATGTTGATGATGTAGATGAACTATCCAAGAAATTAAAGAACTCATCCATCGAGGACAAGGAAGATCCACCCTTGGAAGATCTACAATAAAAAGACATATCACATGACAATCTTCCAAAGGAATGGAGATACAAGAAGGATCACCCATTGGACAACATCATTGGTGATCCATCGATTGGGGTAAGAACGAGAGGTAACATAATTCATTGTGACTACTTAGCTTTTGTATCTTAAATAGAGCCTAAGACAGTCAATGAATCACTCACTGATGAATCTTGGATATTAGCCATGCAAGATAAACTTAATCAGTTCAAGAGAAACCATGTATGGTCACTTGTTCCGAGACCATCAGATCATCCTATGATTGGCACCAAATGGGTGTTCAGGAACAAACTTGACGAAGCTGGTGTGATCACTAGAAACAAGGCCAGATTGGTAGCTCAAGGCTATTCCCAAGAGGAGGGTATAGATTTTGATGAAACCTATGCACCAGTAGCCAGACTTGAGGCAATTAGGATCTTACTTGCATATGCATCAGTATTGGATTTAAAATTATTTCAAATGGATGTAAAATCAACTTTTCTAAATGGTTATATAAAGGAGGAAATTTACGTAGAACAACCTCCTGGTTTTGATGACAACAATTTTTCAAATCATGTATTTAAATTGCACAAGGCTTTATATGGTTTAAAATAAGCACCTAGAGCATGGTACGAAAGATTAAGTGTATTTTTACTGAACTATGGTTTGATTAGAGGTCAAGTAGATAACACATTATTTGTTAAGTCTAAAGTCAAACATGTATTGCTTGTACAAATTTATGTAGATGATATAATATTTGGTTCTATTGACGAATCTCTTTGCAAGTATTTTGAAAAGCTTATGTAGCAACTTGGATTTTTCAAAAAATAAAATAAAATAAAATAAAATAATAATAATAAAAAAATAAAAACAATTAGAAAATCAAAAAAAAGAGAATTAAATAAAACCCATCAAATGAAAATAAGTAATGGGCTTTATTAAATGGACCCATTAGAAATTAGTGGGCTAAAATAAAGATTTTAAAAAGGGGAACAATAGAGAAATACCTAAAATTCGTAACTAAAATATTACTAAAATAGAAAAGAGATAATTAATACATTAAATAGCTAGTTTGAATTAGGATTGGATTCCTAAACCTACCCTAATTGATTGGCCACGAAATCCCCTCTCTCCCAACCCAAATAGGAGATCTCTTGCTTAAAAAGGGGAGAGGAAAAAAGGAAATTCGGAATTTAATAGGAGTTAGGCTTAAACTAGGAAAGGGAATACGGAGAAGCTTAAATACTTCTCTTAAACCCTCATGGCCGGCCCTAGCTCGTGGAGAGGAAGGATCTCTCAAGTTCTTCCCCGAGTTCTTCAAGTCTTAACCCTAGAAGAAGAAAATGATCAAAGGTAGGCATTCTCACAAGCATAAACCATGAAACTTTTTCTGTTGGATGTCTCATCTATCAGGAACAAAAGCCCTTTGGTTTCATAATTTTTCATTGAGCATATCTTTCGTTCTTGATTTTTCATGTTCTGCAATTTACATGACCCCGAACCCTCTTCTTAATTCTTGATCTCCTTGTATACTCAACCCCATGCCACGAGATTTTTACTGTAGGAACTGATGCATGTTAGGAATCTTTTGCCCCTAAAATCCCTAAATTTGATTCATCCTATCTTGCGAATTTTATCGTTGATCTCAACTATGTACTGTTTCATGTTCATCATGAATACCCGTGTTCAAAACATGTCCAAACCCTGATTGTTTTCCAATTCCTATTTATTGTAAGTACCCATGCATGTCTAGGTCGTTTTGCAACTAGTTTCATGATTTTTCGTTGACTATACAATTAGTTATGATTTCTGAACCACCCTATGTCAAATAGGGTAAGTTCTGGCCCGTAATCCAATGTAATGTCCTTTCCCTGTCGGACCCGGGCGCAGATCTTGTGAACGCAACGGCCCGATAGGTCGCGTTCACAAGGGTCGTCGCGACAGCACCTTCTGTCGTGATATGATCGCGACAGGGCCTGTCGTCGCGATCTACTGCCCGACAAGACTAAGCCTGTCGCGACCCGTACAAGCACCCGTCGCGATCTCAGTGGACCCCGTCGCGACCCTCATCAGGGTATGTCGCGATCTGGGTTCTTTTTGCAACAAACCCCCTGTCTCAGCAATGCTTGATTATCTACAATATTTGTACTCTTGTTTAACAGTCATACATCCCGAAAATAACTCTTGTTATAAATTAAACATTTATGTATGATTAAAATACATGCATAGGATCTTTTCTATCTACAATTCCATGACACTTATACACACTTTGAACCATCCAATTATGGTATAATTTGGCATGAAACTATTTCATAATACATCTGGTAATTTATGTAATTAAATTACCCTATACTTGTCTATCGTTTCTCGCGATGTTTTGGGAAGACCGATATCGACGCTCCACTGTTCTAGAACTCCTCTAGAACGTCGAGCACTTGTTTCTATATACACTCTTTCTTGACGTGGACAAACTCTCCATCAGATATTCCATCTGCCATACTAGTATGTCTTTGTTCAAGGCCTCCGTAAGTCTCCTCTGTCCATGGATTCCCACATGGTCGACGAGCCGATTGTACCCTAACACCTATGATACCCTTTAGGGATCTATATGATCCAAACGGCTATTACAAGTTCACTCTCGTCTTGAATCACGCTGGACCTCTGGACTTGTGCTTAACATGGCCAGTGGTAGGGTCGTGAGTTCCACCTGACTGCCAACACCAAGTGCGCGTGTTGTGCAACTGTTACTATCGCCTGTTTACTCGACGCGTTACGTGCAATGTCCACTAGCTCTCATCTATACCCTACTCGCTCGTCTGATCACGTTCACTCTACTATCTCGTCTATTCATCTAGTGCTCTCGTCTACTTCTTGGTACTCTATATTGGCCATTGACTGATTGTCTAAAGATAAACAATATAACCAATGCCTGGCAATATATAAAGGGCCCGATCTGGTCCTAGGATGTGCGCCTGAAAGTGCTAGTGCCCATGGGAGTTAAATGATCAGAGTGTTTGGCATTACACTCAAGTGCTATCTATCGTGACTATCTAAATGACAATCAAGAGTGCTATGTTCTCTCGTTGTCCATTGACAACAAAGTGCTATCTATCGTGACTATCTAAATGACAATCGAAAGTGCTATGTTCTCTCGTTGTCCATTGACAACAAAAGTGCTATGTTCTCTCATTGTCCATTGACAACAAAGTGCTATGATATACTCGTTGTGCTATGCTATACTCATTGTGCTATCTGTACTATGGCCATCTTGCTATACTTGACATTGTGCTATCTTTCTATTAATGTCATATTCCCAACACTTGTTCTTGGAAGGTCTATATTTGGAAAGTCTTGCTATTTCGTTCACGTATTGTCCTGCTATATTTTACCTGACACTCTCTCTCGCTCTGTCATTAGTTATTCTGCCTTTAATGCATTAATTACTTAAAGCCTGCTGGAGCCTGAGATTTAAGTCCTACTGGGCGATGTTCGCTCACCCTATATTATTTGTCGTTGTGTTCTCAGGTGAGACCGAGGATGAACCATACACTCAAGAGGATGGGGACGACCTGGAGTGATGTCATGAGTACCCTAGCGTCCTATTTCTATATTTAGCGTTGTAGTAGTTAGGTTTGAAGTTTAGTCTTTTACTTTATTCTAATGTAATCGGGCCCCATAGATTGGCTCTGATATTAGTGGTTGTAACTAGGCATTGAAAAGTATTAATGAAATGAATTTGCTTTATCATTATTCATTTTGCAATGGTTTGATGTCTAGTACTCGCTCCATACCCTTTACTTGCAACTGCCTCGCGTTCCGATATTCCGCGTCGGGGCGTGACAATTTTGTGGTATCAGAGCCTAGGTTATTCTTAAGTATAGGATGATCTAGGTTAACCTGCCTCGACTAGAGTCAAATTATCCACCTATGTGAGTTGAGGTTAGAGCCAAGGGTAACTAGTTAAAATAAACTCACACACGCACAAATTAAATTCCACATCGATATCATGACTAGAAGTTATTTTGTAGGAACTAAGCAATCAAGATGACGGTCGAACGTGCTCAAATGAGGGGCATGCAACAAACCATCCAAGAACTGACACGCGCCATTGTGCAAGCCACTCAAGGAGGCGGCAATCGTGGTGCAGGCGACCTGCATCACAACTTCAGAAGTCTGAACGCACCTAGGTTCAGCGGATCCACGGATCCGGATGAAGCTGAGCACTGGCTCCAAGAGACGGAAAGAATTTTCCATGTCATGCAATGTGTAGTGGGGGACAGGCTGTTACTTGCCACGTTCCAACTGGAGAAGGACGCCCACGCCTGGTGGGAGTCAGTGGAAGCTACTAGAGAGAATGGGCCATTCACCTGGAATGAGTTTAAAGAAGCATTCAACTCCAAATACTTCTCCATGCGTGTTCAAGAAAGGAAGGTTGCGGAATTTGCTGCTCTTAAACAGCGGAGCTTGACTGTGGCCGAGTATGAAGCCCAGTTCTCTAGACTGGCACGCTATGCTGTACATCTGGTGAACACTGAAAGGATGAAAGCTAAGCACTTTCTAAACGGCCTTAAGCCCCACTACATCACTCAACTCGCACCTTTCGACATCCCGACCTACACTGAGATGGTGAAGAGGGCTCAGCTGCTAGAAGATGCTACGGACTTCACTGACCATATCAAAGGTAAGTTCGTCAAGAAGGAAGTGACCTCGGGTCAGTCATCTGCTAAGCCTACCAACGGCAAGAAGCATCCCTTCAACATCACGGAGGGATCTAGCCAAGAAAGGAAACCCAAGGTTTTCGTACCCAACACTCCAACAAAGAGCCACTGCAAACACTGTGACAAGCCTGGTCACACGGCTGATGAATGCTGGAGGAAAGCCGGTGCATGTCTGCGCTGCGGAAGTCGCGAGCACCGTATCCCTGACTGCCCGCTACTGAAAGAGAATGAAAGGCGCCCTAATGCGCCTAAGAAATAGGGCCGACTGCAAGCCGTACATGATGAGGAACCTGCTATGGAGGGTGGCATGGTAGAAGGTACCCTTCAAGTTTTCTCATTATCAACATTCGTTTTATTTGATACTGGAGCTACTCATTCATTTATATCTCAAAACTTTGCTGATACTATGAATGCTAAACCCATATCCATGGGTTGTGAGTTCTCTGTCACAACGCCACTAGGGGAGAAGGAGAAATTGAACAAATACTTTCCCTCTACCGATGTAATGATCGGAGACCATAACCTAAAAGCCGACCTGGTGTGTATGTTCATGGAAGGCTATGATGTAATTTTGGGAGCGGAATGGTTGTCTGCATATGGGGTAAGTGTCGACTGTAAGAAAGGGAAGGTTACCTTTAGTGACTTTCCTAAAATGGTATTCTCCGAGATTAGAAATAAGAGACGGATGTCTCTAGTCTCCGCCATAAAAGCCCACAACATGATGAGGAAAGGCTGTATTGCTTTCCTAGCAGCCGTAGTAGTAGAAAATAAGGGTTCCAAGATAGAAAACATACATATAGTACAGGACTACCCAGATGTATTCCCCGAAGACCTGCCAGGGATTCCCCCTGAACGAGACGTCAACTTCGCCATTGAGTTGATTCCTGGAGCCGCACCGGTATCGCGTCAACCATACCGGATGTCACTTGCCGAGCTGAAGGAATTGATGGAGCTACTAGAAAAGGGGTTCATCAGACCGAGTACTTCCCCATGGGGAGCACCTGTGCAATTCGTAAAGAAGAAAGATGGATCGATGAGGCTGTGCATCGACTATCGACAACTCAACCAACTTACCATCAAGAACAAATACCCATTGCCTAGGGTCGATGAACTATTTGACCAAATTTCGGGAGCGCAATATTTCTCCAAGATCGATCTTCGATCTGGCTATCACCAAATGAGGATCAAGGATGACGATATTTTGAAAACGGCTTTCAGGAGCAGGTATGGACATTATGAATTCGTCGTTATGCCTTTTGGTCTAACCAATGCTCCTGCAGCCTTTATGCAACTCATGAATAGCATATATCGGCCATACCTCAACAAGTTCGTGGTCATCTTTATCGACGACATCCTCATATACTCCAAGACCAAGGAAGAGCATGAAGAACACCTGAAGACAGCACTACAAGTTTTGCGAGACAACAAGCTGTACGCAAAGCTTAGCAAGTGTGAATTTTTGCTCGAAGAAGTATCCTTCTTGGGCCATGTCATCTCAAAGGACGGCATCTCTGTTGATCCCTCCAAAGTCGAAGCTGTATTCAATTGGGAGAGACCAACTAATGTCACCGAGATAAGAAGCTTCCTAGGACTGGCTAGTTACTACAGGCGGTTCATCAAGGACTTCTCAAGGATCGATGTTCCTCTCACGCGTCTGACACGAAAGGAGAATCCATACTCCTGGAGTAAAGAGTGTGAGAAAATTTTCCAAACCCTCAAAGACTGTCTTACCTCAGCACCTATTCTCGCTCTGCCAATAGAGGGAGAAGGTTTCTCTATCTACACTGATGCCTCAGGAATCAGGCTAGGTTGTGTACTCATGCAAAAGGAGAAGGTCATCGCCTATTCTTCAAGACAACTGAAGACACAAATGACTGAAGGCGGAAGGCTTGTCTTTCAAGGAAGGACATGTGTTCCCGACAATGAAGAACTAAAGAGAAGACTAATGGATGAACTCACAAGACAAGGTATACTATTCATCCGGGAGGTACCAAAATGTATCAAGATATGAAAAGAACGTTTTGGTGGCCGAACATGAAAAGAGAGGTAGCTGAACATGCCACTCACTGCCTTACTTGCCAACAAGTAAAAGTGGAACACTTGCGCCCTGCTGGTGTACTCAGACCGCTTGATATTCCGGAATGGAAATGGGAAAGTATCGGCATGGACTTTGTCACGTCCCGAGAATTTAACAGCAGATATTAGTTCGAAGAATTCGAGTCGATAATTCAAGACGTGAATAGTCGGCAAATAAGCCTCTAGCTAGCACACACTAAATGTATAACAACATACATCATCATAGGGCCCAAATATTGAACTCAACTAATATTTTATTCAAATCTCAACTCATTGTATTCCAAATGGATACTATTACAGGACTAAGACTCAATAGAAAGGAAAAGTACATTTATTCCTCACTTCCTACTACAGGAATCTAACACTCAAAACAAACTACTATAACTAGACCCATAGTTGGAACGCTCATCACTCAGACGCATTCTCATCCTCGACTTGCTCTTCCTCTTGAACTTCATAGTCACATAGATTGGGTAAAAGTAGGGGATGAGCAAACTAGCCCAGTAGGATTTATATCTCAATGTGCGGGCAATGATATAAGTGATTAACATTTTAGAAACTAGGTAAGCACGATGAATGTCATGATATGCATGTGCGAATAAAACTCAATAAAATATGATACATGAAACAAGCTAGAGAGAGTGATTATGGCAGAACAAGAGTTGTGAACAAGATGACAAGATAGAACTAGAAATAGATCACTTTGTACAAGCACGCGAGATATCACTTGATGTCACGAACGCAAGATATCACTAATTGCATTAAATGCAGGATGGCCATATCACGCAAGCAAGCAAGCATGAATGTACGAGCACGATCAAGTAACACTAATCAGACACATAGACACTAATGTACACCAAGGAAAGATCCACCAAGAATGCACACTAGGACACGTGTATGTGGTTATTGTATCTATCATTCAACAAGCAAGCAAGACTCCCAGTGCAGATGCAACGCCAGTAATCATTATAACCCATGGTTAACAGTATATTCATGACTCTCCGTCATTGGGGCTAGACTGGAGCCCTTGGACACACGCCGTGCCCTGTCAGCATCTCATGTAAAATTTTAAATGTAGATACCCACAGTCATTAATAATGGCCAATGAGAGTTTCAAGAGGTAAGCGTATGTAATGTCATGTTCATGATGATGATGAGAAGAAGTAATAAGGAAATTGAACATGATTTTATGATAACAATGGTCAAGAGATAAATTTGGTAGCATAACGGTACGATTTATACTTTAATTTAATCTTTACATTAATGGCTTTAGTCTAGATTGTAAATCACACTCACGAGAACAAGATGAGAAAGGAGGTGCTCGCTATCTCCAGGGAACTTCAATGGTACAACCAACTCGTCGGCCATGTGGGAATCCATGGTCAGAGGAGATTTACGGAGGCCTTGGAGAAAAGGTCACTAGTCTACCGATTTAGAATGACCAGTAGAGAGCTTCCAAATTCCCAAGAAAGGGCTGCCTAGATGTGCAAGTGTGTAGTGATGTACGCGTCTCAATTCACGGTCTCAAACTCATGGAAAACACCTAACATGATGGCATGCAATGGACAATGCATTTAACTACACATGGGTTTACAAGATTTTAAGATAATAATTATCATTTAAATCAAGCTAGAACGGTAACAAGAGTAAATCACAAGTTTCATGAATGATCATATCATTAAGAAAGTAATTAGAATAATATTCATGTAATTAAGGCTTTTAAAATGGGTTAATCACTCTTAGGCCATTAAATAAACCTCATGTAATGATCAGACCCAAAACATGTGAATTACACACTAAATATTATGTTAACCATACCTCGGGTATAGCAGTTAGATTTGCAAGAAAATAAGTGGGGATTTAATGCAAAATCTTGAGATCGCGACGGTGCATATGAAGAAGGCGACAGGGCGGTCAGACCCGAAGGTCAGGTCGCGACGGTCCCCAGTAAGGGTCGCGACGGGTCGGGAAAAGAACACGACAATGGGATGTGAAGAACGCGACGGGGCAGTCAGATCAAGCAGCGAGATAGGGACGGTGTTCTCGTCGCGTTCAGAACACGACGGGTGTGCTGTCGCGACAAGACTCAGAACGCGGCCTATCGGGCCGTCGCGTTCATAGCGTCTCCGCCTGAATCCGACATAGAAAGGACAGTGCTTTGGATTACGGACCAGACTTTCCTACTTTGACACAGGGTTGTTCTAAAATTAAGAACAAATTGTACAGTGCATGAAAAATAACAAAACTAGTTTTAAACCAACCTAGACATGCAAGGGTGCTTCCAGTAAATTGGAATTAGAAAACAAGGATGGTTTCGACATGCTTTAATCAAGTCAAACACAAATGTAAAACTAAGTGCAACCTGAAAACGTAGTTTCATGCAGCAACCATCTTACCATGCTTATAACTCTCTAACTATTGACATTTAGACAAAACATTCAACACAAGACATGACGAGGACAACTAGTAGAAAAACGTTGATGTTTTGGGTTTGCTCTAATTTGGTCTTGAATCACGTTCAACATATAAAGAACGAGGAAAGCCCTGACAGTGCGTGACTTGGGGAAAATGCTTATAACTCAAAATCTACTCGATGGAATTCGATGAAACCAGTGGGAAATGAAAGTAAACTTGATGCTCTACACATTGGTATAGGATATGTTAAGGTTTCGCCCGAGAAAACCTACCTTCTGGGTTGAAGAAATCTCATTTTTCCAGAAAACCCGTGTTCAGATCACTTGGAGGAGAATGCTTACTGCTCCGTGTATACTACATGGCATTTGGGCATTCCACTTGGGTTAGAACGTAGACTTGACCCTCTTTCCACGGGTATAAGCCTTGAAAAGTTTGGTTTAGGTCTGACCTACCTTTGGTCGACTTCAAGATGACTGTCTGTGCAGAATGCAGCAGATGCAATGGGGAAGAAGAAGAGCTTCTTGTGGTCGTTCCACAGCTCCTCAGCCACCAAGAGCTCCTCCACACGACCCCAGCAAGTTCTAAACTCGTCCCTAGGGTTTGGGTGAAGAGTATTTAAGAAACCAAGGTGTTTAGGAGTCCTATTGTAACTAGGAAAGTTAGGTTGCGGTTTTGACATATTAGTTTCCTATTTTGAGGATTTCTTCCTCCATTAGAGTGTGTGAGGCTTTAGGAAACATCCCACCATAGTTAAAAACGAATTGGGTTGCCAAGAATGCAAGATCTCTTCCCAATTCAACTATAATTACTTCTTTCTAATTTCAGCCTATTTAGAGTTACGAATTTTCATGCATTTTCTATCTTTATTTGATTTTTGGGCCAAATGTTGTCCATTGGCCCAATTATGATAATGGTTCATCAATATATAATGTTGGAAGTCTCCCCAACATTTTTGTTTAATTTATGGTTGCATCGTATTTTCGTGTTAACAGTTTTCCGACTTGTTTCCTAATTTGGATAATTGATCACAATAACTCTTAAACCTAGTCCAAATGATTTTTATTGACTGAAATTTCTTTATGGGTCATTAGATGATATTATTTGAAGTCGGTATATGATTTTTATTTAATTTTCTGACTCATCCAAGTACGCGTGATAATGATTTTTCGACTTATTCATGAATTACGATAATAAGTTGTGAAACACTTTAAACTTGGCTAATCCAATTTTTCATGGCACAAATTTCTTTGTGGAACATTTAGTAATAATGTTTAGGGTTGATTTATATTTTTTACGGAATTTTCCGATGTGTTTTGGCACATACGATAATGATACGTATGTTTAAATACTCTTATATTATGGAAATTATTTATTTCTATTTATTCGAATTATTATGTAATTAAAATTTTCGAGGTGTTACACCCTCCCCCACTTAAGAGAATTTGGTCCCCAAATTCATAGATCATTAATTGGCTTTTGATAGTTATGATCATTGAGCTCGTTTCGGATTTACGTCCTATAAGTTGTTTCCAAATCGTGGATGCTAGTCCATCATCTACACCTATGGCCACCCATACTATTCATTTGGTTCCTTCCACTCCTGTTTTCCCTTCCACGGTTGTTATAACTCCATCTTAATCCTCCAGATGAACTATGGTATCGCTACTAGATTATTCCTTTTCAATTTCTCCTTAATGATCTCCCCCACTTAGAAGTGTACCAATAAGAAAACATCATAAGATCAGTCTAGGGGTTTAACAATCATACCTCCGTCCGGAAGCTCCACTTGCATCATTGCATTCACCCGTCCCTGACGCTTTACCACTCCTTGGTTCCTTCCAGCTTTCTTTAGCATGGGACAGTTTGGTATACGATGTTCATGACTCCTACATCGCAAGCAAGCCCCCGCCTTCTTCCAGCACTTGTCCGTTTGGTGCCCAGGCTTGTCGCAAAATTTACAATGTTCCATCGTTGTTGTTTCTTCTACTTTGATCCTTTTCTCCATGCCATTGTCCTTCCCTGTGGTTGGCCTTTTGTTGTTGTAGTTATTATTGTTGTTGTTGGGGAAAGTTCCAGTTATATCGACTGCACCCCTTTTTATAAAGGTCGATTTTGAGATGTCCTTCCCCCTCATGCCTTCCACCTTAGCCATGGTGTCTTCTACCAGTTGAGCTCTTTGGACCATCTCAGTGTAAGTTTGAATGTTGTGAGGTCCGAGCCTCTCGATAACGTGGGCCTGAGCCCATCCATGAATCGATTTGCCTTCAGTCTTTCAGTTCCCACCAGGTGTGGGGCGTACACAGCAAGACGCGCGAACTGAGCCCCATACTCAGCCACAGACATTCCCTTCTACTTCAGTGCGGTAAATTCCACCGCTTTCCTCTCCTTTACTCTTTCAGAGAAATATTTTCCCTGGAATATCTCCAGGAATCCAGCCCACTCCAATTCAGCTATATTAGGCAGATGGGCCGATGTGGCCTTCCGCCATGCTCGGGCATCCTTGGTAAATTGAAAAGTGGCCAGTACCACTTTCTCCCTATTGATGCATTGCATTACTTGGAAGATCCTTTCTATTTCTTCCTGCCAATTTTCTGCTTTGTCTGGGTCAGGGGATCCAGAGAAACGAGGAGGGTTTAAACTCCTAAAATTCCAGTGCAGATCACCGGCTCCACTCCTTGCAGCGGTAGCCTGATTTCCAGCCTGTACTACATTTTGTAATACTTGGGTCAGACCAGCCATAGTGTCTTGCATAGCTTGCCACTGGTTGCGGGCCATTGCAGTTGAGTGCAAGAGTAATGAGGGTTCCTGAGAAAAGGATGGAAACCAATTAATGTCTCTAGATACATTATAAGAGTCAATGGGTAGGAGTGTTTTATTCTTTCTAACATATTCCCAGTCTCTACCCATTCTCACCAGGTATTATATTTAATTTCCATGACCTAGGTTCCATAGGTATCTCCTAATCCTGAGACATATATCCTATTTGGTATTCCTAGGCTCTGATACCACTAAACTGTCACGTCCTGAAAATTTCGCAGCGGATATTAGTTTGAAGAATTCGAGTCGATAATTCGAGACGTGAACAGTCGGAAAATAAGCCTCTAGCTAGCACACACTAAATGTATAAAAACATAGATCATCATAGGGCCCAAATATTGAACTCAACTAATCTTTTATTCAAATCTCAACTCATTGTATTCCAAATGGATACTATTACAGGACTAAGACTCAATAGAAAGGAAAAGTACATTTATTCCTCACTTCCTACTACATGAATCTAACACTCAAAACAAACTACTATAACTAGACCCATAGTTGGAACGCTCATCACTCAGACGCATTCCCATCCTCGACTTGCTCTTCCTCTTGAACTTCATAGTCACCTAGATTGGGTAAAAGTAGGGGATGAGCAAACTAGCCCAGTAGGAATTATATCTCAATGTGCGGACAATGATATAAGTGATTAACATTTTAGAAACTAGGTAAGCACGATGAATGTCATGATATGCATGTGCGAATAAAACTCAATAAAACATTATACATAAAACAAGCTAGAGAGAGTGATTATGGTAGAACAAGAGTTGTGAACAAGATGACAAGATAGAACTAGCAATAGATCACTTTGTACAAGCACGCGAGATTTCACTTGATGTCAAGAACGCAAGATATCACTAATTGCATTAAATGCAGGATGGCCATATCACGCAAGCAAGCAAGCAAGAATGTACGAGCACGATCAAGTAACACTAATCAGGCACGTAGACACTAATGTACACCAAGGAAAGATCTACCAAGAATGCACACTAGGACACGTGTATGTGGTTATTGTATCTATCGTTCAACAAGCAAGCAAGACTCCCAGCGCAGATGCAACGCCAGTAATCATTATACCCCATGGTTAACAGTATATTTATGACTCTCCGTCATTGGGGCTAGACTGGAGCCCTTGGACACACGCCGTGCCCTGTCAGCATCTCATGTAAAATTTTAAATGTAGATACCCACAGTCATTAATAATGGCCAATGAGAGTTTCAAGAGGTAAGCGTATGTAATGTCATGTTCATGATGATGATGAGAACAAGTAATAAGGAAATTGAACATAATTTCATGATAACAATGGTCAAGAGATAAATTTGGCAGCATAACGGTACGATTTATACTTTAATTTAATCTTTACATTAATGGCTTTAGTCTAGATTGTAAATCACACTCACGAGAACAAGATGAGAAAGGAGGTGCACGCTATCTCTAGGGAACTTCAATGGTACAACCAACTTATCGGCCATGTGGAAATCCATGGTCAGAGGAGATTTACGGAGGCCTTGGAGAAAAGGTCACTAGTCTACCGATTCAGAATGACCGGTAGAGAGCTTCCAAATTCCCAAGAAAGGGTTGCCTAGATGTGCAAGTGTGTAATGATGTACGCGTCTCAATTCACGGTCTCAAACTCGCGGAAAACACTTAACATGATGGCATGCAATGGACAATGCATTTAACTACACATGGGTTTACAAGATTTTAAGATAATAATTATCATTTAAATCAAGCTAGAACGGTAACAAGAGTAAATCACAAGTTTCATGAATGATCATATCATTAAGAAAGCAATTAGAATAATATTCATGTAATTAAGGCTTTTTAAATGGTTTAATCACTTTTAGGCCATTAAATAAACCTCATGTAATGATCAGACCCAAAACATGTGAATTACACACTAAATATTATGTTAACCAGACCTCAGGTATAGCGGTTAGATTTTCAAGAAAATAAGTGGGGATTTAGTGCAAAATCCTGAGATCGCGACGGGTGCATATGAAGAAGGCGATAGGGCGGTCAGACCCGAAGGTTTGGTCGCGACGGTCCCCATTAAGGGTCGCGACAGGTCGGGAAAAGAACGCGATAATGGGATGTGAAGAACGCGACAGGGCAGTCAGATCAGGCAGCGAGATAGCGACGGTGTGCTCGTCGCGTTCAGAACGCGACGGGTGTGCTGTCTCGACAAGACTCAGAACGCGGCCTATCGGGCCATCGTGTTCACAGGGTCTGCGCCTGAATCCGACAGAGAAAGGACAGTGCTTTGGATTACGGACCAGACTTTCCCTACTTCGACATAGGGTTGTTCTAAAATTAAGAACAAATTGTACAGTGCATGAAAAATAACGAAACTAGTTTTAAACCAACCTAGACATGCAAGTGTGCTTCCAGTAAATCAGAATTAGAAAACAAGGATGGTTTTGACAGGCTTTAATCAAGTCAAACACAAACGTAAAAACAAGTGCAACCTAAAATGTAGTTTCATGCAGCAAACCTCTTACCATGCTTCTAACTCTCTACCTATTGACATTTAGACAAAATGTTCAACACAAGACATGATGAGGACAACTATTAGAAAATCTTTCATGTTGTGGGTTTGCTCTAATTCGGTCTTGAATCACATGCAACATATAAAGAACGGGAAAAGCCTTGACAATGCGCGACTTGGGGAAAACGCTTATAACTCAAAATCTACTCGATGAAATTCGATGAAACCAGTGGGAATATTAACTTGATGCTCTACACATTGGTATAGGATATGTTAAGGTTTGGCCCGAGAAAACCTACCTTTTGGGTTGAAGAAGTCTCGTTTTTCCATAAAACCCATTTTCAGACCATTTGAAGAAGAACGCTTACTGCTCCGTGTATACTACATGGAATTTAGGCATTCCACTTGGGTTAGAACGTAGACTTGACCCTCTTTCCAGGGGTATAAGCCTTGCAAGGTTTGGTTTAGGTTTGACCTACCTTTGGTCGACTTCAAGATGACTATCTATACAGTCGCAGCAAACGCAATGGGGAAGAAGATGAGCTTCTTGTGGTCGTTCCACAGCTCCTCAGCCACCAAGAGCTCCTCCACATGACCCCAGCAAGTTCTAAACTCGTCCCTAGGGTTTGGGTGAAGAGTATTTGTAACGACCCTCTTCATACCGGTACGATTATACCAATCATCATCGGTATAAAGGGCGTCATTACAGTGGGATAAAACCCAACGCTAGCGATAGGTTGAAATGTACGTGAATAGCAATTTACTACAGCGGAGTTTAAAATAAACAATTTAACTTGAGATCATCACCATCACATATTCCACACTCTATATAGCAAAATAAATTGACAACATCCACATTGCTACATGATAATGAAATTACATTGTCCAAAATGATTGTCCATACAACATATTGTTCAAGCTGAGAAAGAAGAGTACAGCTAAAATCTACTCCTCACGAGCTACTCCTCCAATAGATCAACCTTCGCTATGCCTTCCTCCAAAGTAGCAACACCTGTCTCACCTGTACGCCGAAGCAAGGGTGAGTCCAAAGACTCAGCAAGTAAAACAAAGACTTAAACTCAAACATGCCACATTCACCTTAAGCTATTAAACACTAAAGTATACACACTATCATTCATATTACAAGAATACACATGGAACACACATTCAACTATCAACACGATTTTGAATCATTTAACCATGCTTTATTCTATCACATGTTTATTCTAAATCATGGATGCTAATGCTATACACTTGTACATACTTTCTAATTACATGTAACATGAGACTTTCATTCACACATTTATCCATTGCATGAAATAATTTTACAATTAGAACATGAAAGTTGACATAAGGAAATGAGCAACCTAGCATGGTGACTATTTACTTTTCACATGTACTCTTCATGTGGAATTTCGCATTTCACTTGCTGGTTTTAATGTAAATTAATTCTCACATGCATGGTTTCATAGTTCATAGCATGAATTGTAAAGTCTAGAATGTAGCCAAATTGATTGACAAATCCAACCGATTTAAACATGAGACTCTATGCTAATTACTCATCACTCCTAGCATGGAATCTAAACATCCTTATTTATGTTTGTACATTCCTACCCATACTTTACTTGCTGTTTTTAACATGAATTAAATCTAATTGCATGGAGTTAGATTTATTTGTTCACAACCTCATTCATTAGGTAGCTTCTCATACTTATTGTTCGTATTACACGAATGACATGGTCAAACATGTTTATCTACATGCTCCATCACATGAATGGAAATCATTTACATGACATGACGCTAAACATGATAATTACAATGAGGTTAAACATGATATTGCCACGAAGGTAACCAACACATGAAATTTTCATAAACATATTAGCTTTCACATGCAAGCACATTCTTGTTAATACTAACCTTTCCTTTACTCAACCTTTCACATGACCCTCACATTACTTACTCTTTCATTTTTCACGTATCACCTATCATGCCGTTTGTACCCATCACATGTCACTTTTGCACATCATTATGCACTTACTCATATTTCACTAATTTAGGGTGCCATGACACATAGTCCTAACTACCGATAGAGGACCACGAACATCTCATACTCATAACTCATGTCACATAACTCATATCACATGACTTCATAGCCCATGTCACATACTCATGTCACATACTCATATCACGTAACTTATGTCACATAGCCCATGTCACATAACTCATATCACATAACTTATGTCACATAACTCATAACACATACTCAGACACATAACTTATGTCACATAGCCCATGTCACATAACTCATATCACATAACTTATGTCACATAACTCATAACACATACTCATAACACATACTCACCACCTAGGCAATGTAGTGGTGAATCTTGGTAACTGCGCAAACCGGGAGAAGCACTCTCCACCCTGTCTAGTGGTACTTGTCCACCTCCGGGTTTACCCCAATGCCCTTGGGACAAACTTATATCACATAGAGCCTTCCATAGGGACTTTTCTATGTACATCTCTCGGCCCCTAGGGTAGCAGTGTCATTCTTGGCCCAATTATTACACATTTACTCATTCGCATTTTTCTCTCATTATACACACACTTTTCATAAATCACTTAATCACTTTACATACACTAGTGATCGATTATACCTAGCTTCAGTTAACCTAATCATGATACTACCACAGAGTTTAAACATTCAGAAAATTTACACTAATCATGTTGGGAAAACACATTATCAATCAAAATCATAATATCATGCTTTAAGGATTCATTTTCGCATGGAAATTTCATAACCTACTCTACGGTTATCTAAATCACCCAAAATTTGTGCACACACTCATACAGGGTCCAGATTTCTCATGCGAATTCTCACATTTTTCTGAATTACAAAATTTTATCAAGAATTAAAATACTTATTTACATGCCACCCATAACTCAATTATCATGGGGTTACAACATCAAGGTCATATCTAACAGTTCACTAACCTGCATATAGCATTCACATCATCATGGAAATTTCCCTAAATTTATCGGACATCATGCGATTTACTAGAATTTAAACACCCTCAAACATGATTTCTAATTTCGATATAAAAATCATAAAGAAACTCCATCCAGGTCAAGGAAAAATTCCAAGTTTTACAGAATATGGACTGGCAGGTACACACATGGTCTAGACAAATTTGGACATTAAATTTCCTCATGGATCATGTAGACAATATTTTAACACAACGAAATCTCATCCAAGATGTATTTCATACATGAAACCATTTATACTATTTACATAAATTCACCCTACTTCCACAACACATTCTATTATCTTTATAACATAACACATTACATTTACATTATATCCTCATTCGTCAAAATCACGGAAAATAATCATATAGGGCAGAACAGTTTTCTGTTCTGTCTAGATGAACTAGACGGCAAGGTCTGGCCGTCCACATGAGTTAACGACAACACCGTTTGCCGCCAGACGGAGATCTTAACGGCAAGATCTCTTGCCTTTAAGTTCATGTCTGTGCAGACACACAGACCGAACTCCAAAGATGAGGGAATGGGGGGTTCCAGGACTCGAGGAAAAATCCGCAAAAATACTGGGACTTAAGGGGACATGTGTGGTCAAGTTCTAGGTTTACTTGCCTCTCAAATAAATCTACAAGGATCGGATTAAGCTGATGAAGCCCTTCTCGGCCTTGCCAAAAAGGTGTTCAGAACTCCTTCGATCCTCTTCTCCCTGTCGATGTAGATGGCACCTCGGAGCTGGGATCTCTTCTTGGATGTATTGGCCGTCCTCCAGACGTTGTAGCTCCTTGGTCTGCACCTCCAGTCGACGGATCAAAGGTCACCAACTCTAGATCTTCTCTTGTTCTCCCATAGCTAGGGTTTCCTTTTTCAAAGGGCCAAGGGGATCCTTCAGGTTGCAAGAGTGGGTTGCTTATAGGGTGAGGGTTGAGGTATTGCGCAGGGCTGCTGGATGGGACGTTGAAGAAACGTCTCCCCAACCAGGGAGGAAGACCATCCCGGAATTCCTGGGCCTGCTGCGCACAGAAAACAAGAGAAGTAAACGTCCACATCACTGGTCATTTACTTAGGTGTAGGCGTCCATCGACATGGACGTTTACTCATCATGGGCGTCCACCCATGTTGACGCCAACTTCCTCTACGGCCAGAAACAAAACAATGCAGAAAATCATACTTGCACCCTACATGTACATGCAATGCACTAAGCACAATGTACACATCAACTACACCATGCATAAGTACATCGTTTACACTAATCATACACATGCATACTTAAGTATACCGAGATGTCAGGTGCTTAGAATTAGGTATACTATTATCATATGCATAAGATAATATACATACATATATACACATATAAATCGAGCAACGTTCACAACTAAACATACACATGCATTCACAAGTACACCTAGCTGATATGTACATAGATATCTACATATGCATGCATGATATTTACACACAAGCACAATTCCACACGCACAACAAATAAAGATAAGTCGAGGGCCTTATCAAATTGGATAGGCAATATCACGTGCGTACGATAACGTACATATACGTGCATATATGTATATACATATGTACTTCATATATTCACACACAATGTCCAGGAAATAAGTAGCACATGATATGCTTCAATATTTAGAAAATACATGCCTAATATTATTCAAATATTCTAAGTCTAAGATGCTTAGTATTCATAGTACTTCCCAACTCAGCTAATTTCTCATTTCTAAATGAATTATCTTATACACCTATATATATATATACACATAAAAGAGGATAAAATTCGGGGTCTAACAGTATTTAAGCAACCAAGGTGTTTAGGAGTCCTATTGTAATTAGGAAAGCTAGGTTGCGGTTTTGACATATTAGTTTCCTATTTTGAGGATTGCTTCCTCCATTAGAGTGTGTGAGGCTTTAGGAAACATCCCACCATAGTTAAGCACGAATTGGGTTGCCAAGAATGCAAGATCTCTTCCCAATTCAACTATAATTACTTCTTTCTAATTTCAGCCTATTTAGAGTTACGAATTTCCATGCATTTTCTAGCTTTATTTGATTTTTGGCCAAATGTTGTCCATTGGCCCAATTATGATAATGGGTCATCAATATATAATGTTGGAAGTCTCCCCAATATTTTTGTTTAATTTATGGTTGCATCGTATTTTCGTGTTAACGGTTTTCCGACTTGTTTCCTAATTTGGATAATCGATCACAATAACTCTTAAACCTAGTCCAAATGATTTTTATTGACCCAAATTTCTTGATGGGTCATTAGAGGATATTATTTGAAGTTTGTATATGATTTTTATTTAATTTTTTGACTCATCCAAGTACGCGTGATAATGATTTTTCGACTTATTCATGAATTACGATAATAAGTTGCGAAACACTTTAAACATGGCTAATCTGATTTTTCTTGGCACAAATTTCTTTGTGGAACATTTAGTAATAACGTTTAGGGTTAATTTATAATTTTTACGGAATTTTCCGATGTGTTTTGGCGCATACGATAATGATACGTATGTTTAAATACTCTTGTATTATGGAAATTATTTATTTCTATTTATTCGAATTATTATCTAATTAAAATTTTTGGGGTGTTACAGACTTCATCATAGGTTTACCCAAGACTCGTGGTGTAGCAACCTGAATTTTTAAGAAAAATAAAAATTTAAATAATAAATTAAAAACTCAGCTAAAGGGATATTCAATGAAAAGAGTATTAAATAAAACCTATTAAATGGAAAAGAGTGGTGGATTTTGCTTAATGGATCCTCTAGAACTTATTGGGTCAAAAATATGAATTTACAAAGGGAGAATAATAAGAAAATATCCTAAATTCGGATTTTAATTATCTCCTAATTGGAAAGGGGTTATTAAAGCAATAAAAGTGGCAATTAGAGTGGGAATTTGATTCCTAAACCTACTCCATATAGTCTATCATGAATTTAGATACTATCCTAACCCAATTAGAGATTGGAAAGCAAGAGAGGAAAGGTGGAGTTAGGAAATCTCATAATTAAGAGGAATTTGAGTAGTAGTAGGAATAAGAACTTGTATTTATATAAATACATCTCTTAAACCCTCTTGGCCGACCGTAGCTCGTTGCCAAAGGTTGTTGGACGTGGAGAAGAGGCCAAGGAGGAGAGGGTCTCGTGGAGAGAAGGAGTTCTTGGAGCTTCTTCCTCGTTCTTGGAGTTCTAAGCCCTAGAAGATAAATCGAGTCAAAGGTAGGCATTCTCACGAGCATAAACCATGAAACGTTTTCTGTAGGATGTCTCATCTATCAGGAGCAAAAGCCCTTTGGTTTTGTAATTTTCCAACGAGCATATCTTTTGTTCTTGATTTTTCATGTTCTGCAACTTACATGACCCCGAACCCTCTTCTTAACTATTGATCACCTTGTATACTCAACCCCATGCTACGAGATTTTTACTGTAGGAACTGATGCATGTTAGGCATCGTTTGCCCCTGAAAGCCCTAATTTTTGTTGAGCATGTTGCTCGAATTAAATTAATCTTGCTCTCCATATCATGTTCTATGTTACTCGTTATTGTTCATGCTCAAACCATGTTCAAACCATGCTCTCTCTCTAATTCCTATTTACTGGAAGTACTCTCGCATGTCTAGTTTCATTTGCCCCTGTTTCATGATTTTTCATTGTGTATACAATTAGTTATGATTTTCTGAACGACCCTGTATCAGAATCTGATATTTCTGGACCGCAATCCAAGACAGAGCAGAACTCTGTCAGACTCAGTCCACGGACCTGAGAACGCGACGGCCCGATAGGTCGCATTCTCAAGCCCGTCGCAACGCCTCGTCTTGTCGCGTTCTGAACGCGACAGTACCCTACGTCGCGTTCTGGTCTTCTGTCCTGGCAGCCCTGTCGCGACCCTTTTCAGGCCTTGTCGCGATCTGCCCTGACCTTGTCGCTACCCTTACTGGCCTACGTCGTATTCATAGGATTTTGCATGAAAACCCATAAAATTTGTTACTCTTACTGGCCTACGTCCTGGCAGCCCTATCGCTACCCTTTTAGGCCTTTTTAACAGTCATACACGCAGTAAAAACACCTGTTTTAAAAGGAGCTATATTGAATGCTTTAAAATACATATTCACGACTTTTTTTCTATCTATGATTTCTCTCTCACATGCACACACATGAACCATCCATATATGGTTGAAACATGGCATACAATACCTCATAATGTATCTGGGAATTTATTGAAATAAAGTATAATAATTGCCCTATTTTAAAGGACTTGTATTCGTTTCCTGCGTTGGTTATATACCGATATCGACGCTCCACTGTTCTAGAATTCCTCTAGAATGTCGAGTACTTGTTTATATATACACACTTTACTTGGCTTGTGGTGAACTCTCCGTCGGATATTCCTTTCGTCGGACTAGTGAACCCTTGCATAAGGCCTCCGTAAGTCTCCTCTGTCCATGGATTCCCACATGGTCGACAAGCCGGTTGTACCCTAACACCTATTACACCCTTTAGGGATCAATATGGTCCAAACGGCTATTAGAAGTTCGCTCTCATCTCGAATCATGCCGGACCTCTGGACCTGTGCTTAACATGGCCCGTGGTAGGGTCATGAGTTCCACCTGACTGCCAATACCATGTACGGGTGTTGTGCAACTGTTACTATCATCTGTTACTCGGAAGGTAACATGCATTGTCCCTTAGCCCTCATCTATACTCTACTCGCTCATCTATTCACGTTCACTCTGCTATCTCGTCTATTCATCTAGTACTCTCATCTATTCCTTGGTACTCTATTTGGCCATTAAATTGATTGTCTACGATAAAAACATGACTATGCTAGGCAACATTATAAGGGCCCGGTCTAGTCCTTGGGAGGAGCACCTGAAAGGCTATAACTCGCGAGGGTCTAATGATCTGGGTGATGGCATACACCTAACGCATGAACACGCAAGATTTGATCTATGGCAATCAATTATTCAAACAGTCAATTATTGGTTTACTTGAAACTCGTGGTTGAAAGAATATCGACCAACACTTGCTTTCGTGACTTGTGCACTGAAGTGCAACATTACTTGTTATCTTGTTATACGGCCAATCCGATATCAAAACTTGTCGTGCTATACTCTCGTGCATTGTGCTATTGTCCCTCGTTATCGTGTATCGGTACTTTCTATATGTTTCTCGTTATTCTCTCTAGTTATCCTACTTTATAATACATTAATCACTTAAAGCATGCTTGATCCTGCGTTATTTGTCGTTGTGTTCTTAGGTGAGACCGAGGATGAACCATACACTCAAGAGGACGGGAACGACCTAGAGTGATGTCTTGAGTACCCTAGCGTCCTATTTCTATATTTAGCATTGTAGTAGTTGGGATTGAAGTTTAGTCTTTTACTTTCTTTCAATGTAATTGGGCCCTATAGATTGGCTCTGATATTAGTGGTTGTAACTAGGCACTGGAATGTATTAATGAAATGAATTTGCTTTAGTATTGTTCATTGTGCAATGGTTTGATGTCTAGCGCTCGCTCTATACCCGTTCACTTGCAACTGCCTTCGCGCTTCGATATTCCGCGTCGGGGTGTGACACGTGGTGGACTCGACGCCATATGGGTCATTGTGGACCGACTAACCAAATCCGCCCACTTTCTGCCTATAAAGAGTAAATGGTCAGTAGAGGTACTAGATGCCTTATACGTTAAGGAGATTGTAAGACTGCATGGCATTCCATCATCTATTGTTTCGGATCAAGATCGAAGATTCACATCTCATTTTTGGAAAGGACTGCAAGGTGCACTGGGTACTAAAATCAACTTTAGTACCGCATTCCGTCCACAAACCGATGGACAAACTGAAAGAACCAACCAAATAGTGGAAGACATGTTGAGAGCTTGCACTATAGATTTTCAAGGTTATTGGAATGAGCACCTACCTCTTATTGAGTTCGCCTATAACAATAGTTACCAGGCGAGTATCAAGATGGCACCGTTCGAAGCACTCTACTGAAGGAATTGCATATCCCCTGCATGCTGGAATGAGGTTGGAGAACAGCAATGGCTAGGCCCAGACATGGTGCAACGGACAAGGAAGGACATTCGGGTAATCAGAGACCGGCTCAAGATTGCCCAATCCAGACAGAAGAGCTACGCCGCCAAAAGAAGGCGAGATCTGGAATTTCAAGTGGGTGATCATGTGTTCCTAAAAGTGTCACCTACTCGTGGCATCCAAAGATTTGGTGTAAAGGGAAAGCTCGGCCCTAGATTCATCGGTCCTTTTGAAGTACTCGAAAGGGTTGGTAAGGTTGCATACCGGTTGGCGTTGCCACCGAATTTGTCATGTGTACACAATGCGTTCCATGTTTCCATGCTTAGGAATATGTGTACGACCCCATGCACATCATTCCCCACGAGAAGTTGATATTGAACAAAGATGTGACGTACGAAGAGAAGCCAGTCAAGATACTGGAATGGAAGATACAACAACTCAGGAACCATCCTGTCCACGTGGTGAAGGTCTTATGGAATAACTGCGGAGTGGAAGAAGCCACATGGGAATCAGAAGTAATTATCAAACACAACTATCCCGATCTTTTCGGTAAGACACTTCCTCCCTTATGATCAGATGAATTTGGGGACCAAATTCTTTTTAAGAGGGGGAGGATGTAGCAACCTGGATTTTTCAAAAAATAAATAAATAAATAAAATAATAATATTAATAATAAAAGTTTAATAATAAAAAAAATAAAAGCAATTAGAAAATCAAAGAAAAGAGAATTAATAAAACCAATCAAATGAAAATAAGTAATGGGCTCTATTAAATGGACCCATTAGAAATTAGTGGGCTAAAATAGAGATTTTAAAAAGGGGAATAGTAGAGAAATACCCAAAATTCGTAACTAAAATATTACAAAAATAGAAAAGAGATATTTAATACATTAAATAGCTAGTTTGAATTAGGATTGGATTCCTAAACCTACCCCAATTGATTGGCCACGAAATCCCCTCTCTCCCAACCCAAATAGGAGATCTCTTGCTTAAAAAGGGGAGAGGAAAATAGGAAATTCAGAATTTAATAGGAGTTAGGCTTAAACTAGGAAAGGGAATAGGGAGAAGCTTAAATACTTCTCTTAAACCCTCATGGCCGGCCCTAGCTCGTGCCAAGAGGTTCCTGGACCAGGACGAGAGGCCAAGAGGAGGAGAATTCGTGGAGAGGAAGGATCTCTCAAGTTCTTCCCCGAGTTCTTCAAGTCTTAACCCTAGAAGAGGAAAACGATCAAAGGTAGGCATTTTCACAAGCATAAACCATGAAACTTTTTCTGTAGGATGTCTTGTCTATCAAGAACAAAAGTCCTTTGGTTTTATAATTTTCCATCGAGCATATCTTTCATTCTTGATTTTTCATGTTCTGCAATTTACATGACCCCGAACCCTCTTCTTAATTCTTGATCTCCTTGTATACTCAACCCCATGCCACGAGATTTTTACTGTAGGAACTGATGCATGTTAGGCATCTTTTGCCCCTAAAAGCCCTAAATTTGATTCATCCTATCTTGCAAATTTAATAGTTGATCTCAACTATGTACTGTTTCATGTTCATCATGAATTCCCGTTTCAAAACATGTCCAAACCCTGATTGTTTTCCAATTCCTATTTGTTGTAAATACTCATGCATGTCTAGGTCATTTTGCAACTAGTTTCATGATTTTTCGTTGACTATGCAATTAGTTATTATTTTTGAACCACCTTGTGTCAAATAGGGTAAGTTCTGGCCCGTAATCCAATGTAATGTCCTTTCCCTGTCGAACCCGGGCGCAGACCCAGTGAACGCGATGGCCCGATAGGCAGCGTTCACAAGGGTCATCATGACAGCGCCTTCTGTCGTGTTCTGATCGCGACAGGGCCTGTCGTCGCGATCTGCTGCCCGACCAGACTAAGCCTGTCGCGACCCATACAAGCACCCGTCGCGATCTCAGTGGACCCCGTCACGACCCTCATCAGGGTACGTCGCGATCTGGGTTCTTTTTGCAACAAACCCCCTGTCTCAGCAATGCTTGATTATCTACAGTGTTTGTACTCTTGTTTAACAGTCATACATCCCAGAAATAACTCTTGTTATAAATTAAACATTATGTATAATTAAAATACATGCACATGATCTTTTCTATCTACAATTCCATGACACTTATACACACTTTGAACCATCCAATTATGGCATAATTTGGCATGAAACTATTTCATAATACAACTGGTACTTTATGTAATTAAATTACCCTATACTTGTCTATCGTTTCTCGCGATGTTTTGGGAAGACCGATATCAATGCTCCACTGTTCTAGAACTCCTCTAGAATGTCGAGCACTTGTTTCTATATACACTCTTTCTTGACGTAGACAAACTCTCCGTCGGATATTCCATCTGCCAGACTAGTAAGTCTTTGTTCAAGGCCTCCGTAAGTCTCCTCTGTCCATGGATTCCCACATGGTCGACGAGCCGGTTGTACCCTAACACCTATGATACCCTTTAGGGATCTATATGATCCAAACGGCTATTAGAAGTTCACTCTCATCTTGAATCACGCCGGACCTCTGGACTTGTGCTTAACATGGCCAGTGGTAGGGTCATGAGTTCCACCTTACTGCCAACACCAAGTGCGCGTGTTGTGCAACTGTTACTATCGCCTGTTTACTCGACGCGTTATGTGCAATGTCCACTAGCTCTCATCTATACCCTACTCGCTCGTCTATTCACGTTCACTCTACTATCTCGTCTATTCATCTAGTGCTCTCGTCTACTTTTTGGTACTCTATATTGGCCATTGACTGATTGTCTAAAGATAAACCATATAACCAATGCCTGGCAATATATAAAGGGCCCGATCTGGTCCTGAGATGTGCGCCCGAAACTGCTAGTGCCCATGGGAGTTAAATGATCAGAGTGTTTGGCATTACACTCAAGTGCTATCTATCGTGACTATCTAAATGACAATCAAAAGTGCTATATTCTCTCGTTGTCCATTCACAACAAAGTGCTATCTATCGTGACTATCTAAATGACAATCAAAAGTGCTATGTTCTCTCGTTGTCCATTGACAACAAAAGTGTTATGTTCTCTCGTTGTCCATTGACAACAAAGTGCTATGCTATATCGTTGTGCTATCTGTACTATGGCCATCTTGCTATACTTGACATTGTGCTATCTTTCTATTAATGTGCTATTCCTGACACTTGTTCTTGGAAGGTCTATATTTGGAAAGTCTTACTATTTCGTTCGCGTACTATCCTGCTATATTTTACCTGACACTCTCTCTCACTCTGTCATTAGTTATTCCGCCTTTAATGCATTAATTATGTGACGACCCTCATTATACCGGTACGGTTATACCACCCACGTCGGTATAGTGAACGTTATCACAGTGGGGCATTTACCCAAACGCTATCACATGATTGAGATACACAGAATATAGATATAGAGTAGCGGAAGTAAAAGAACAAGGTCTTTCATTTCATTTCATCATCCACATTTAACATACATGATCCCATGATAATTTAAAAGAAATAAGTCCACATAATGAAGTACTAAATTCAAATACATAGTTGTCCACAATTACATAGTGTTTCTATTACAATGCCTCAATTTACATACACTGGAAGTCAAAATGTCACAACTACAACTTCGCCAAGCTACTCCCTGCGCTCAGAGTCGCTCTCTACGGTCTCCTCCAAAGGTGTATCACCTACTAAACCTGTACGCTGAAGCAAGGAATGAGTCTAAAAGACTCAGCAAATAACACCACACACATCATACATGCATATATCACAGTAGGTATTTTTTTTCATTCCAATTCACAAAGTAAAACATATACATGCTTGAACATTTATAAGAGACAACCTATCATGACAATTATACAAAATTGTAACACATTGTACATGGTTTAAGACATTCCAAAATAAATATCCTATCACATGCTTCTACTCATGTAATCACATGAAAGCTACATTTCAAATGAGGCTATAACATGGAAGCAACCAAACATGGGATTCTTGCATGCATAAAAGGAAACATTTCTATCATGGTTTCTACACATTCTTACACATGCACATTATCATTTTATACACTTTAAGGTTGCTGTTTTGACATGGATTTAGCAATTCACATCCTATCACATGAGATCTACATTCTCGATTAAACTACAACGTGATAGCACTTAAACATTGAAACGTTTACACATAAGCAAGAATTGTTCTTAGCATGGATTCTACGCATTTTTTCACATATAAAACATTCTTATAAACACAACTAGTTGCTGTTATAACATAATTTCACATTATGTATCATGGATCACAATTTCACGATCTAACCTATTGGTTTCACATGTTTGCACAATCACTCATTCACATAGTTCTCTTTTTACACATTACACATTACACATATTCACACTACACAATTTACACATAGTTACATTCACATTTCACAATTTAGTGCCGTGACACATAGTCCAAACCACCATTAGAAGGGCACATCACATAACACATACACATAGACGCCACCTAGGCAATACAGTGATGACTGTTGGACTGCGCAGACCGGGAGAACAAGTCTCCACCCTAACCAGTGGTACTTGTCCACCTCCAGGATTTCATCCTAATGCCCTTAGGATCATAACACATTGAACCTTCCCATGGGGACTTTTCCATGGTACGGTTCCACGGCCCTCTATGGAAGCAGTGTCACACATGGCACATTCTTACACATTACACATTCCGATTTTTTTTTAACACACATATTACACATGATATACACATGTCTTTACATTCTCTCATTTATACACATGGCTCTGTTTTCCTATTCATGATACTACTGATGACAGACTTTAAACATTCAATACTTTACACTAATCAGGCTGAACAATGCATAATCAAACCACATTCATGATAACATGCATTAATCACTCGTTTTCACATGGAAATCTCATAATACCATTTTCTGTAATCCAAATCACATGAAAATTTAACCACACGCTGTTTGAAGGTTTATGACCACACATGCAAATTTTCTTATTTTTTGAGTTATCATGCATTTACAGAAAATAAAACGTTCAATCTCATGCTATTCATAATTCAATTCGACATGGAGCATAACATGAATATCAGATTTGGCTACTCAAAACCCTGAATCTAACTTACACATTATTACAGAAATTTTCCCCAGATTTATAGCACATCACATGATTTACTGTAATTTTTACAAATCCTACCAGGTTTTCTATTTTCAAACAGAAATTTCAGTAAATCACATGCTCTTAGAAAAATTCCGAAATTTGCAGGGCATAGACTGACACATACATACATGGTTTATAAAAATTAGGGCACTCAAATTCTTCACGGATCATGTGAACAGTAGATAGATATGTACAACCATTTCTTCCAACATGCATTTTAATAAAACTAATAACTCCTATCATCCACAAATGCACAAGAAATTTCCCCACACATCACTGTATCTATTTCACATAACATACAACAATTACTTTATATCCTCATGCGAAAACGTATACAAGGGAGAACAGCTCACTGTTCTGCCCTGAAGAACTTAACGGCACAGTCTGCCCGTTAATGGAGCTTAACAGCAACATCGTTAGCAGTTAATTGAAGAACTTAACGGCAAGGGATCTTGCCGTCAAGTTCAGGTCTGTGCAAAACACAGACCCGAGCTCCAAAAGAAGGAGAATTGTGAGGATCCAGGACATGAGGAAAATCCGTTAAAAATGGTAAAACCTTACTAGACACCTACATGGACAAAGTGAATGGGTTACTTGCCTCTCAATAAATCTCTAGAGGGATCAAAGTTGTTGTTGAAACTCTCCTTGGGCAGTCCCAAGAAGCCTCCAAACTCTTCTTGCTCCGGGTTCTTGGTCGATGTAGACGCCAAACCAACGTTGGGGAAGCCTTCCCCTATGTCCCAGCTATCCTCCAGTCGGTGTAGATCGCCGGGAGAAGCCTTCAGTCATCGGATCAAAGCCTCCCAAGCTCAGGTTTCCTTCAGTCCAGAGCTAGGGTTTCTCTCCTCTTTTCAAAGAGTCAAGAGAGTTCTTCTGGTGCAGAAGGGGTTTGGTTTATAGGAGAAGGGGTTTGGGATATCCTGGAGGGGTGATGTGAAGGTCTGATAGCCGTTGGGGACATCTCCCCAATGGCTGGGCTTGCTTGCCCGCGAAATTTCAGGGTCTGCAACGCATGCAGGTCAGAGATATTAACATCCACATCCATGGCCGTTTATTTAAGTATTAGCGTCCAACGATATGGACGTTTGCCACCATGGACGTCCACCCTGTTGACGCCAAATGGGCCCTTCGGCCAGAATTTAAAACATGCCGAAAATCCATGCATATTCTATATACTTACATGCAATATGTATATTATCATGTACACACTACCACTATGCAATTCAAGCAATATTTATAATCTAATTATACACATGCACACATAAGTATAACTAGTTAATACGTATGTAGATATGTACATCTATGCATACACAAGCATGAATTATTTACACGTGACAAAGTAATACAACAAAATTCGAGGGCCTTATACCTTCTCCCACTTAAAGAAACTTCGTCCTCGAAGTTGAACAACACTACTCAAACAAAAGGGGATACTTCTTCCTCATCGCATCCTCAAGCTCCCAAGTAGCCTCCTCTCGTAAGAAGTTCCGCCATAGAACTTTCACCGACGCAATACCCTTGTTCTGGAGATGCTGAACCTTCAGTCAAGAATAGCTACTGGTTGCTCCACATACGACAGATCTGCTGAATCTCCACTGGTTCATGACTAATCATATGAGATGGATCTCGGACATACTTCCTGAGCATAGAAACGTGGAAAACAGGATGAACACTAGCCAAAGCTGGGGGTAAAGCTAGCTCATATGCTACGCTGCCCAATCGTCTGAGAATCTCATACGGGCCAATGAATCTAGGGCTCAACTTACCATGCCTGCCAAACCTGACAACACCTCGAGTAGGTGATATCTTCAAGAAGACATGATCACCCACCTCGAACTCCAAATCCTTCCTTCTGTTGTCGGCGTAGCTCTTCTGCCTATCCTGCGCCGCAACAAGCCTCTTCCTAATCAACTGAATCTTATCTGAAGTCTCCTGAACTAACTCTGGACCGATCAGCTGCCTATCACCGGTCTCCTCCCCACATAAAGGAGATCTGCAAGGCCTTCCATACAACGCCTCAAACGGAGCCATACCAATACTCGCATGAAAGCTGTTGTTGTATGCGAACTCCATTAGAGGTAAATGACGCTCCCAATCATCCTTCCAATCCAGCACACACGCTCTCAACATATCCTCGAGCATCTGGATAGTCCTCTCGGACTCTCTATCTGTCTGGGGCTGAAATGCCGAACTGAGCTTCAGCTCCAAACCTAACGCATCCTGAAGACCTTTCCACAACCTCGAAGTAAATCTCGGATCTCGATCCGAAATGATCGACTTCGGCACACCATGCAATCTAACCACACTACTAACATACAATCTAGCTAAACTCTCAACCGACTGCTTCTTCTTCATAGGCAAGAAATGCGCAGTCTTCGAGAATCTATCTACGACTACCCAAATCGAGTCGTTGCCCCTTCTAGATCGAGGCAAACCCGAAATAAAATCCATAGTGACAGCTTCCCACTTCCATACTGGGATCTCCATCTTCTGCATAAGACCAGATGGTCGTTGCCGCTCGGCCTTCACTTGCTGACATACTAAACACCGGGACACATAATCTGCCATGTCCCTCTTCATGCCAGACCACCAAAAGGACCTCTTCAAATCCTGGTACATCTTAGTGTTACCCGGATGAATAGAGAATCTCGACCTGTGAGCTTCTGCTAACACATGCTCACGGACATCTACCAAGTCAGGGATACAGACACGGTGATGGAATCTAATCACGCCATCCTCATCACGAGCAATGCCTGCCTTGCCCACTAACTCTAGGAGTCTAGGGTCGGCTTTCTGTTGCTCGATCACCTCATCCAAAACCGAGGACCTAAGGGATAACTGAGCCACAAAAGCCTGGCATAGCGATGGCTCTAACTCAGTCAACGCACAAGCCACATCCTCCAACATCTTCCAGTCCTGCTGGGGAGATGGTCTCTTCCTGCTCAGAGCATCCGCTACGACGTTCGCCTTTCCAGGATGATACTGAAGGTCGAAGTCATAGTCCTTCAAGAACTCAATCCATCTTCTATGCCTCAGGTTTAATTCCTTTTGGGAGAAAAGATACTTCAAGCTCTTGTGGTCGGTAAACACCTCAAATCTGACACCATAAAGATAGTGCCTCCAGATCTTTAGTGCATGAACCACTGCTGCGAGCTCCAAATCATGAGTCAGATAGTTCTTCTCATGCTCCTTCAACTGACGAGAAGCATAAGCCACTACCCTTCCTTGCTGCATTAGCACACAGCCTAAGCCAATCCGAGACGCATCCGTGTAGATAGCAAAACCCTCTACACCGCTCGGCAAGACTAACACCGGAGCTGACGTGAGCTTAGTCTTCAACAATTGAAAACTACTCTCACACTTCTCAGACCAGACAAACTTCACTCCCTTCCTGGTGAGCTGAGTCAATGGGGCGGCGATGGATGAAAATCCCTCAATGAATCGCCGATAGAAACCAGCCAAACCCAGAAAACTACGAATCTCCGAAGGGGTCTGGGGGTCTCCCAATCCATAACTGCTTGGACCTTTGCTGGATCAACCGCAACACCAGCACCGGAGATAACATGCCCGAGGAAATGAACCTCGCGCAACCAGAAATCGCACTAGCTGAACTTAGCATACAACTTGTGCTCACGGAGAACCTCTAATACTACCCTCAAATGCTGACGGTGTGTGGCCTCGTCCGGAGAGTAGACCAGCACAACATCAATAAACACTACGACAAAGCTATCTAGATACAGCCTAAACACCCGGTTCATGAGATCCATGAACGCTGCAGGGGCGTTGGTCAATCCGAAAGGAAGGACCAAAAACTCATAATGTCCATAACGGGATCTGAATGCCGTCTTGGACACATCCTCACTCCGAATCCTCTACTGATGATAACCAGATCGTAAATCAATCTTAGAAAAGACTGATGCATCTTGCAACTGGTCAAACAAATCATCAATACGAGGTAAGGGATACCTGTTGTTCACTGTCACTTGGTTTAGCTTCCTGTAATCGATGCATAACCTAAGTGACCCATCCTTCTTCTTTACAAATAAGACAGGTGCGCCCCAAGGGGAAACGCTAGGGCGAATAAATCCCTTATCTAGCAACTCTTGCAACTGCCTCCTTAACTCGGCTAACTCCGCAGGTGCCATCCGATATGGAGCCTTTGAGATAGGAGAGGTGCCCGGAAGCAACTCTATGCTGAACTCTATCTCTCTATCCGGTGGCAAACCAGACAATCATCGAGAAAAAATGTCTGGAAAATCCCGCACTACCTCGATCTCTCCAAGAGTAGGTGACTCATAAGCCTCAGGTACTAACACCACGCTGGCAAGAAAAGCGTCACAACCCTTGTTTACCATGCGCATCGCCTTCATGGCAGAGATGACCAACTTTCCCGCCAAGTTCTTTGTCAAGGGATGAGAGAACTCATCCACACCAGGAATGTGGAAAACAATCCTCTTCCCATGACAATCTACTAACGCATAGTGCTCCTCTAGCCAATCCAGACCAAGAATAGCATCATAGTCCTTCATCTTTAGCAAGAAGAAACACCCTTCTAGGACTCTATCCTCAATGCACACAGATAACGACGGAATACACTTCCTAGTCGATACCGTACCCGCAGGTGTGTGCATAGACAAAGGGACCTCTAACTCCTCAGACTCTACGCCTGACTCTAGAGCTAACTGCCTAGCGAACCGCTCGGAAATGAACAAGTGAGTGGCACCCGTATCAAACAAAACCCGAGCGTGCACACCTAGAAGTAAAATCGTACCTTCGGTGACATGCTCCGCCTGCTCGGCATCCTCACGTGCTAGAGCAAACACTCGAGCTGGGGCTCGAGGCCTTCCTGGTCTTCCTGTAGCTGGCGCTGCTGCTGCTACCGCTGCTGGGGCTGGTGCTCCACGCTGGACTCCCTGCTGAAGTCTCGGACAATCCTTGATCTTGTGGTCGCTGCTTCCTCACTTCAAGCACTTTCTCGCAATCATCCAACACTCGGAACCACCATGCGTCTTCCCGCAGTGGGGACACTCTTTCTTCACACCAGGGGAACGTACAGAGGGTACCTGTGCACTGCTGGTTGTTACTGAACGCTGCGGTGCCTGGTACACTGCTTTCTTCTTGTCCTGCTGCTGGAACATAGCTGCAGGCCTCTTTTGCGAAGCCTTCTTCTCTTCCAGATATTGCTCCATCTCACCCTCCTATCTACAAGCAGCGCTGAGGGCCTCGTCCAAGGTACGATGATCGAACACCACTAGCCTCGTCCTCAGTGATGGCTTCAGGCCCATCACGAACTTCTTTGCTTTCCTACGCTCATCTGTCACGATATGAGGTGCATACTTAAATAATTCTGCAAACCTGGCCTCATACTCGAGCACGGTCATGGAGCCTTGAGTCAAGGAGAGGAACTCCTGCTCCATCCTATCCTGAATATGCTTGGGGACGAACTGGCCCAAAAGAGCCTCACGAACTCGTCCCAAGCAACCTCAATAGCTCCGTCCTCGAATCGGATGCGCAGTAATGAAGCCCACCACACATCAGCTCTCTCCTGCAACATAACCTTCATAAGCACCAACTAAACAACTTCAACTTAACAGGGGACATAATCAAATAAACTAGCACATACCTGTAGCATATAGGTGGCTAAAGTAACCTTATCATCATCCGCACTCCTAATAGCCCGGAAGATCTTCTCGATCTCCCTCATCCAGCTTTCTGCTAGTAACGGATCGCTCTCCCCCTTGAAAGAGGGTGGCAGCATCCTCTTGAATCTTTCCATGATGGAAGGTCCACCATGGTCCTGAGCTGGAACTTGAGCCTGCTACATCCAACAACAAATAATACACATTCAACATAACATCATACAATTAAATAAAACAGACTACACTTTGATTGATTATGCTAACTTGAGCCTCCAACTGAGCCTGGAGTGCAGCCTGGGTGTGGGCCTGCATCTGCATGGCCTGCACCAAACCTTGCATGAACACTCCATAATCCACAGGCGGTGGTGGGGGAAGTACAGACCCTACGGTGCCGGGGCCTGCTGCTCTGCCCGCTCCTCACGTCTCGGCTCATCCTCACGGGCCGGCGCTCCGCCACGCCTACCTCTCGAAGCCATGGCTGCAATAAATTTCAGCCACCATTAGAGCTACATTAATTTATTTCCTAACCATTTTCTTATCTATTTTTTCATTCATTATTAATCAATTCTACACATGTGGACAATCTATGAAGATTTAGCATGTAATGAAGATGATGATTCATGTATATTTATGTATAATCTCAATCGGTGGGCTCTGATACCAATCCCTGTGACGACCCTCATTATACCGGTACGGTTATACCAACCCACGTCGGTATAGTGAACGTTATCACAGTGGGGCATTTACCCAAATGCTATCACATGATTGAGATACACATAAATATAGATACAGAGTAGCAGAAGTAAAAGAACAAGGTCTTTCATTTCATTTCATCATCCACATTTAACATACATGATCCCAAGATAATTTAAAATAAATAAAGTCCACATAATGAAGTACTAAATTCAAATACATAGTTGTCCACAATTACATAGTGTTTCTATTACAATCTCTCAATTTACATACGATGGAAGTCAAAATGTCACAACTACAACTTCGCCAAGCTACTCCCCGCGCTCGGAGTCGCTCTCTACGGTCTCCTCCAAAGGTGTATCACCTACTAAACCTGTACGCCGAAGCAAGGAATGAGTCTAAAAGACTCAGCAAATAACACCACACACATCATACATGCATATATCACAGTAGGTATTTTTTTTCATTCCAATTCACAAAGTAAAACATATAACATGCTTGAACATTTATAAGAGACAACCTATCATGACAATTCTACAAAATTGTAACACATTGTACATGGTTTAAGACATTCCAAAATAAATATCCTATCACATGCTTTCTACTCATGTAATCACATGAAAGCTACATTTCAAATGAGGCTATAACATGGAAGCAACCAAACATGGGATTCTTGCATGCATAAAAGGAAACATTTCTATCATGGTTTCTACACATTCTTACACATGCACATTATCATTTTATACACTTTAAGGTTGCTGTTTTGACATAGATTTAGCAATTCACATCCTATCACATGAGAGATACATTCTCGATTAAACTACAACGTGATAGCACTTAAACATGGAAATGTTTACACATAAGCAAGAATTGTTCTTAGCATAGATTCTACGCATTTTTTCACATATAAAACATTCTTATAAACACAACTAGGTTGCTGTTATAACATAATTTCACATTAATGTATCATGGATCACAATTTCATGATCTAACTTATTGGTTTCACATGTTTACATAATCACTCATTCACATAGTTCTCTTTTTACACATTGCACATTTACACATATTCACACTACACAATTTACACATAGTCACATTCACATTTCACAATTTAGTGCCATGACACATAGTCCAAACCACCATTAGAAGGGCACATCACATAACACATACACATAGATGCCACCTAGGCAATACAGTGACGACTGTTGGACTGCGCAGACCGGGAGAACAAGTCTCCACCCTAACCAGTGGTACTTGTCCACCTCCAGGATTTCATCCTAATGCCCTTAGGATCTTAACACATTGAACCTTCCCATGGGGACTTTTCCATGGTACGGTTCCGCGGCCCTCTATGGAAGCAGTGTCACACATGGCACATTCTTAGACATTACACATTCCGATTTTTTTTTTAACACACATATTACACATGATATACACATGTCTTTACATTCTCTCACTTATACACATGGCTCTGTTTTCCTATTCATGATACTACTGATGACAGACTTTAAACATTCAATACTTTACACTAATCAGGCTGAACAATGCATAATCAAACCACATTCATGATAACATGCATTAATCACTCGTTTTCACATGGAAATCTCATAATACCATTTTCTGTTATCCAAATCACATGAAAATTTAACCACACGCTGTTTGCAGGTTTATGACCACACATGCAAATTTCCTTATTTTTCTGAGTTATCATGCATTTACAGAAAATAAAACATTCAATCTCATGCTATTCATAATTCAATTCGACAAGGAGCATAAGATGAATATCAGATTTGGCTGCTCAGAACCCTGAACCTAACATACACATTATCACAAAAATTTTCCCCGGATTTATAGTACATCACATGATTTACTGTAATTTTTACAAATCCTACCAGGTTTTCTATTTTCAAACAGAAATTTCAGTAAATCACATGCTCTTAGAAAAATTACGAAATTTGCAGGGCATAGACTGACACATATAACATGGTTTATAAAAATTAGGGCACTCAAATTCTTCACAGATCATGTGAACAGTAGATAGATATATACAACCATTTCTTCCAACATGCATTTTAATAAAACTAATAACTCCTATCATCCACAAATGCACAAGAAATTTCCCCACACATCAATGTATCTATTTCACATAACATACAACAATTACTTTATATCCTCATGCGAAAACACTTCGCAAAATTAATCGTATACAAGGGAGAACATCTCACTGTTTTGCCCTGAAGAACTTAACGGCACAGTCTGCCCGTTAATGGAGCTTAACGGCAACATCGTTGGCCGTTAATTGAAGATCTTAACGGCAAGGGATCTTGCCGTCAAGTTCAGGTCTGTGCAAAACACAGACCCGAGCTCCAAAAGAAGGAGAATTGTGAGGATCCAGGACACGGGGAAAATCTGTAAAAATGGTAAAACCTTACTAGACACCTACATGGACGAAGTGAATGGGTTACTTGCCTCTCAATAAATCTCCAGAGGGATCAAAGTTGTTGTTGAAGCTCTCCTTGGGCAGTCCCAAGAAGCCTCCAAACTCTTCTTGCTCCGGGTTCTTGGTCGATGTAGATGCCAAACCAACGTCGGGGAAGCCTTCCCCTATGTCCCAGCTATCCTGCAGTCGGTGTAGATCATCGGGAGAAGCCTTCAGTCGCCGGATCAAAGCCTCCCAAGCTCAGGTTTCCTTCAGTCCAGAGCTAGGGTTTCTCTCCTCTTTTCATAGAGTCAAGAGAGTTCTTCTAGTGCAGAAGGGGTTTGGTTTATAGGAGAAGGGGTTTGGGATATCCCGGAGGGGTGATGTGAAGGCCTGATAGCCGTTGGGGACATCTCCCCAATGGCTGGGCTTGCTTGCCCCCGGAATTTTGGGGTCTGCAATGCATGCAGGTCAGAGATATTAATGTCCACATCCATGGCCGTTTATTTAAGTATTAGCGTCCAACGATATGGACGTTTGCCACCATAGACGTCCACCCTGTTGACGCCAAATGGGCCCTTCGGCCAGAATTTAAAACATGCTGAAAATCCATGCATATTCTATATACTTACATGCAATATGTATACTATCATGTACACACTACCACTATGCAATTCAAGCAATATTTATAATCTAATTATACACATGCACACATAAGTATAACTAGTTAATACGTACGTAGATTGTACATCTATGCATACACAAGCATGAATTATTTACACATAACAAAGTAATACAACAAAATTCGATGGCCTTACAATTACTTAAAGCCTACTGGAGCCTGAGATTTAAGTCCTACTGGGTGATGTTCGCTCACCCTGCGTTATTTGTCGTTGTGTTCTCAGGTGAGACCGAGGATGAACCATACACTCAAGAGGACGGGGACGACCTGGAGTGATGTCATGAGTACCCTAGGGTCCTATTGCTATATTTAGCGTTGTAGTAGTTAGGTTTGAAGTTTAGTCTTTTGCTTTATTCCAATGTAATCGGGCCCCATAGATTGGCTCTGATATTAGTGGTTGTAACTAGGCATTGAAAAGTATTAATGAAATGAATTTGCTTTATCATTATTCATTTTGCAATGGTTTGATGTCTAGTACTCACTCCATACCCTTTACTTGCAACTGTCTCGCGTTCTGATATTCCGCGTCGGGGCGTGACAGCTTATGCAGGGAGAATTCGAAATGGGCATGATGGGGGAGCTAAACTACTTCCTCGGATTGCAAATAAAGCAAGGAAAGGAAGGAACTCACATTTGTCAAGCCAAATACACCAAGGAACTTTTAAAGAAGTTTGGATTTGAAAGCGCCAAGCCACTACCAATACCGATGAGTACATCAGCAAGATTAGACAGTGACAAGGATGGTAAGAAGGTAGATCAAAAGGTCTACAGAGGTATGATAGGTTTATTACTCTATTGAACTGCCAGTAGACCCGACATATTGTTTAGTGTATGCATGTGTGCTAGGTATCAGGCAGACCCTAGAGAGTCTCATTTAATTTCTGTCAAAAGAATTTTTAGATACTTGACTAGAACTTATGATCTAGGTCTATGGTATCCAAAATCATGCGAAATTAATTTAGTAGGATACTCTGATGCTGACTACGATGGATGCAAAATAAATAGAAAAAGCACCAGTGGTTGTTGTCAATTTCTTGCAGGATGTCTAATTTCATGGTCCTCAAAGAAGCAAAATTCAGTAGCACTGCAACAGCTGAAGCTGAGTACGTAGCTGCTGGAAGCTTCTGTACACAACTCCTATGGATTAAGCAGTAAGTTGAGGATTATGGGCTATATATCAAGATCATTCCCCTGCTGTGCGACAACACCAATGCCATTAATCTCACCAAAAATCCAGTTCAGCACTCAAGGACAAAGCATATACAGGTTAGATATCACTTTATTCGTGATCATGTATCCAATGGTAACATAGATATTTCCTTTATTGATACTCAAAATCAGTTAGCAGATATCTTCACAAAGGCCTTACCTAAAGAGAGATTTACATCTCTTAGAAGGGAATTAGGCATGTGCAATTTGTGATAGATTTATCTGTAATTAACTCAAATAATAAATAATTTCAGAATATCAATTATTTTTCTCCTAAAATTAAGTAAATTCTTCAAATATTGGTTGCATCTTATATATCAATGCCGGTTCGTAATTTTAAAAGAGTTTATTCTTTTCGAGCCTGTCTCTTGTCGTTTCCTGCCATTATGGTGTCTTCCCTTTATCTGATAAAGAACTCGAAACCTGTGCCATACTGATTCACCTCCTGCTCTCATCTCCTTTGACTTGCTTGAGACGATAACCCTATCGACTCCGGCATCGACTTCGTGCAATTTCAAAGTTTCCACTTTTTTCCGCGAGAAATTTCTTGAGGGTTTCTACTCCAATCTTCCTTCCAATCATCCATAACCTTTCCCCATTCAAAACCATGGCCGTTTCTGGAGTTTTCGGCACCGTCGGGGGCTATGGAGCTGCATTCCTCATTACCGAGCAACAGGAAAGGTTTACGTCAGTGAAGACGAAGGTCTGTGGCAACAAAGCAGTAGACGTTGCAGACTTGGAGAAGAATGGAATGCATAGCATCATAGCAGCGATGGAAAGAATGAAATGGACGAGGATGGCAACCCTGTCAGAGGTGAGTTATCTAGACCTGGTGAAGGCGTTTTATGTTTGCTTGAAGTCTGAGGAAGATGGGTCCTTGACATCCCCTGTCAAAGGAACCTAAATTAGCATCACTTATGAGCTTTTAGTGTCGTTATTTGGTGTATCCACCTCCAGTCACAGTGAAGTTCACACTGTCGACATTCAAGCGAAAGGTTTGGGGATTGTTGGTCCCGAGTTTAGATTGAAGGATGGCAAGTTAGATATTAACCAGTTGAATGCATTCAATCGCATTCTGCATTTTATTGTTTGCCAGATATTGGTTCCTAGGAGTGCCACCTTTTCAACATGTACTAAGGCAGACTCCGATATGATGTTCTAGGCTATCCAGAACCAAAGTATAAACATGGTTGAGGTTATAATAGAAAGGATGAAGTTTGCACATGCTCAGGTTTGGGACAAGAAGAGTAAATTGAATGTGTCCCTAACTTACGCCCATTTTCTAACCAAAATTTTTCAACATTTTGGCATTAATCTGTCTGGGGCAGTGTCAGAAAAGATGGGGCAGGCTATTCGCAGTAGAAATCTGAAGAAGAGTGGATTCTCTTCGGTTGGTGGTGTGTGGACCAAAACCTCAGTGGCTGAGGGTGAGGCCATTATTGGCGAAGCCCAAGAATTCCAAGACGAGGTAGCTCCAGCAGAGGCAGTAGCAGCAAAAGTACCAGCAGTCCAAGAGGAACAACAACCAGCAGGACCAGAAGTTCAAGCGCAACAATAGGAGATTATCAGATCAGAAATTGTACTGGAACAATCAGTGGAACAAGCAGCAGCAGTAGCAGAGGTCAGAGCAGAAGAATCAGTTATCATTGAAAGCCAGATTGAGGATATTCCTCATGAAAATATTGAGCCAGTTGAGCGAGCATCCGAGGCTATCAACCCCACCACAGTTGTGGCATCTGTTCTTAAAAGTGTGCTAGAATCCATTCCTAGCACTCAGGGGAGCCTGAAAAGTCCAGTGAATCAGTAGCAGTTGTTGTCGCATTAGGCCACAATCATGATGTTGTTATGGAAGATGCTCCCATTCAGGGTGAGCAAGAAGAAGATGTTCCAGCTGATACTCCTATGGAGGATGCTCTTATTAAGGGGGAGCAATCATTTGAGAAGGTAGAAGCATCTCAGGGGGAGCACTCTACTAGTGTGCCCGTTGATGATCAGTTCAGAGAAGGCATTATGGAAAGTGCCTCAGGTGAAGAAACTAATGATGATAATGTGGAGCCCGTTGCAAGGGCAAGTGTCAAAGGGAAAGAAGTGGCTCAGGAAATTCCCCTCCTTACCAAAAAGCCACACAGGAAGCTAAGGCAGAAGAAGTTGAAGGTAAATATGAAGCCTATTATTGAAAGATTAGATGAACAAGGGTCAATACCGTGCTCTATTCGTTCAGATATAGCCTCTATTTTCATAAGCCAGAGCCAGTCAGCTACTTCTGTTGGAGCATTAACTTCTGAGCTCCAGAATTTGAAGGGTGAGATGAAGAGCTTGAAACAAGCAGTTCTTGACTTGTTAATCCTTGTGAGGGAGCATTTACCAATTCATGCCCCTCCTGCTAGCATCTCAGGGCCTTCAGGGCCATCTGTTGATGTTGAAGTCCGGCCTTCAGATCCAATTCAAGAGGAAGTTGGGCCTTCAGGGCCATCAGTAAATGCACAACATACTAGTGTAGAAGAGCGGCCATCAGGGCCAAAGGTTGTTGAAGATGTGCACATTGCAAAACCAGTTGTTGTAGAGGTGTCTGGGTCAACAGGGCCGGCAGAGGATGCATCAGGGCCATCAGGGTAGGTGGATTCAGTGGTTGCAAGAGCAGAAGAATCGGCTGTAGCTCTAGAGCCCCTTGTTTCCTCTTCTCTTCCAACTCCAGCCCCTCCTTCTCCACCCACATCCTTCACTGCACCTCTAGCACCTATCAGCTTCAAACGACCCCATTCTAGAACCATATCTTCTCCTACACCTTTTCCTTCCCAATCTACTTCATCTTCTGCCTCCTACACTATCATTCCTCCTCCTCCTCCTTCTATTGAGATCCCTCCAGCATCTTCATCTGCTGGGGCCACCTCTTCTGGTCCCTTCTCTTCTGGACCTTCTGATGTACCTCCCTCTACATCTAGGTCATTCTTTCATCCCCCTACTCCTCCCTCTTTTGTAACCATTATTCCTGAGGGCGCTCAACTTGAGCATCTTGAGATTTAGGACATCAAAGATGAATTCAAAGAAGTAATTCTTCGATCAGTCCTGAAAGTTAGCTCTCATGTTTGTAGATCTGGCTCCTCTAGCCATGTACCCAAGAAATAGAAAATCTCTTCAACCCTTGCCTCCTCCTCTGAACCTCGTTTTCCACCACTTTGGTTCTCCCTCACTGTTGCAAATAAACATAAGTCTCTCTATCGTGAATATCTCCAGAAAATCACTTTTGCTACCATCTTTGGTCTTCCCACTCTCAACCTCACTGACCATTTAAATATCATTCTTCCTTTCAGCTCTCTCTCAAAGGCTGAAAAAGCCAAAAAAATTTCCCTGGCTGAAGCCAAATCTGAGGAGCAGTGGCCCCGGAGTCAAAAGGCTCTCTACAGTCAGTTTCTTCGAGCTCAATCAGCCAAATATCCACCCAGAGATCATCCCTTGACTCTCTCGGAGCGGTTCCAGATCCTTCACAAGGACTCTTGGGGGCCCTATGTTTAAAAAGAAATTAAGTTTATCCGGCACTACAAGATGTACAGTGATTACTGCTATCTCAACAAATTGCCTGAAGTTCAGCTTGGCCAATTCCGACAAGCTATTAATGCTCTTGGTTACAGTGTTGCTCATACCGAATCAATTCAAGTCAATTTTGCCACCTTGAAGATCCCAGATGTGGTATTCCTACCTCCTCTCCACTCTCTCATCATGGAATCAACTATTGGGTCTTTAATTTTTGAAAGATCTGCTCAAGTTATGGCCAGGATTTCAGTAGAGAAAGGCCACTCCCTTTCCTTTCACAAGTTTGTCTTCAGGGAGTATCATCAGGGCTACATCAAGTCTGATGTTCTTGCCCCTATCTTATCTGAATGTGAATGCCTTTCTCCTTCAGAATGGGAACAAGCCTATTCCTTCACTGCTGAGCAGCTCCAGGCCCTCAATGCATCTCAGACAAAATCAAATCAACCCTTGTTATCTGCTGGTGAATTCTTGGATTCCAATTCTATTCACCTTGTTCGAAACTCTTATGATACTTGGACTGAAAGGTACAAGGTTTTTGTGCATATGAAGAAGGACTTGAAGAAGCATCAAATTCACTAACCCATCAAAATCAGTCAATTCCTTCAGCGTGCAAGTTTTGGAAAAACCAGTATTTACAAATTCTCCCTTGATCCTGATCAGTATGCCGGTTTCTTGGAGGATCAGCGGGCACTTCATATCAAGATGATGATTCCTGACATGGGATCTTCATACACCATTCCTAGTGGGGTCTTCAGGCAATTTTTTGAAGAACATGAACATAAGGCTTGGAAAATCATCTCTCACCATGCCTCTCTTCTATCTCCTGCTCACTACCTTCCTGTACCCCTTCCGCCTCAATGAGACATTCAATAGCTTCCTTACCTCACATTTATCTTTTCTCTCTTCTTTCTTTGTCTAAATGGATATCTTTTTGCTTAATGACAAAAAGGGGGAGAAAAATAAACACTCTGAAATACATATTCACATGCTTTATTTCCTATTTAGAAAATTTATTCATTTATTCAAGCTTATTTCAACACAGTTTATGTTATATCCTATTATGTTTTGTCATCACCAAAAAGGGGGAGATTGATGATCAGTCCATCCCCATATAATATTAATTATTATATTTTCATGATTAACAAAATCCTAACAAGTATTTTCTGACAAGTTTATATGAAGCTCAGTTATAGGAAATAAATCAAGCCACATATGTAAGTAATTCTTACCTCATATCATTTAAAGTTCAGAGCATATAATTTTTCTAAGTACACATCGACTTCATTAGTTTCATAACGATTTTCTCATTTCTATCGATTTCATACTCATAGGGATTTGGTAAGTGACATACCGATTTCGGCCTCACAACGATTTCATAAGTATCGCATCGATTTCGATCTCAGAACGATTCGTTAAGAGAGCTCATCGATTTCGATCTCAGAACGATTCGTTAAGAGAGAGCGTCGATTTCGTTCTCAGAATGATTCGTTCAGAGAGCACATCGATTTTGATCTCAGAATGATTCGCTAAGTGTATACATCGATTTCCTTCTCATAACGATTTGATAGGTGAGAACAATGATTTGCTCTCACATCGATTCCTTACGTGAGAACAACGATTTGCTCTCACATCGATTTCTTAAGTGAGAACAACGATTTGCTCTCACATCGATTCCTTAAGTGAGAACAACGATTTACTCTCACATCGATTCCTTAAGTAAGAACAATGATTTGCTCTCACATCGGTTTTTTAAGTGTGTACAACGATTTGCTCTTATAACGATTTCTTAAGTGAGAACAACGATTTGCTCTCACAATGATTGTGCTTCATAACGATTCGACAAGTTATACAATGACTTGGTCGACGTAACGATTCGATGAGTTACACAACAATTTGGTTGGTGAAACGATTCGATAAGTCACAAATAACGACTTGGTCAGTATAACGATTCGATAAAGCAAAACAACGATTTGATCACTGCATCGACTTGATAAGTGAAACAATGATTTGTCTCTAGAACGATTTGGTTATAACGATTTGTTCACAATGACTCACTTATAACGATTTATTTATAACGTCTTGCTTATATTCTCATAATGATTTGTCTCTACAACGATTTGGTTAGTGACTTATAACGATTTGTATGTACATCAATTTGTTTATGAACATGCAACGATTCACATGAACATCGACTCATTCACTCAACGATTTCATAGGTCATACTCATAACGATTTCATGAGCCATAACGACTTGATATTTTAAATACTTTGAAAAGTCAAATTCTTCGTGCGTGCAGCACCAATGTCCATGCATTTAATGCATCTGTGCACATCTCTGTACGAAATATATCTGGGTGTCTTCTAGTCTAATGCTTCTATGAAAAAGCACTTTATCTTAAGACAGAATGACATTTCCATTTTAGTGTGTAGTCCTATTGCTTAGCTTTTAACGTTGACTGACAAGCCAAGAGATAGCATAGGTGTCTACCGTTTAGTATTTATTGTGTGCAGGTCTCTGACAGTATCGCACACTACAACGTTGGACAATAAGAATCTAAAGGATATTGAGATAGATCTTCTTTTTGCATGCGTGGAACGTAAAGATCTGCTAACGAGAAGCTCTTCAAGACCATACAGTCTAACGTATACCAGAGCTTAGAGACAACGGATACTTCAACGTCTAGTTTTCAAAAAGAAGATATATACTGAAGACTGAAGACTCCAGAGAGAAAAAAGGGAATTTGAATTCTTTACAAGTTTTCTCATCTGAGAGTTTGCAAGCATCAGAAGAGCCAAGCCTCATTCCATTGTTCAAGCTCTTAGCTCTCTACGTCTAGTGAAAATCCTTGAGAGAGCATTAGTGTACTCAGAGAGTTCCTTTTTGTAGATCTCTTCCTCTCAGTCCTTGCTTCAGATCAAGCACTACTCTATTAGCTTGGTCTAGGGGCTTGTCCTTCTTTTCAACGCTTTGTGGTGTTGTTCCTCTTCTGGGTTGAAGAGAAGACCTGTGGTTGACAGGTGGTTGTGTTCCCTTCGTGTAGAAGGAAGACTTGAGGTTCAGGGTGAATTGTTCCTCTTCCGATTGTGAAGGGAAGGCCAGCTGCGGCTAGATGTGTAAGTGTCTTTGAGGGGGACTGTACCCTTGGGTAGTGATATTCTGAGTTGTTGCTCAAGGACTGGACGTAGGACTCTTGCGGAGAGGAGGTCCGAACCAGAATAAAACCTGTGTGTTGTGTGCCTGTCTATTTGTGGTTGTTATTTATCATTTTACTAACACTAACAATCGATCGTAGTATGTTGTGTTAAACGTTTTTGTGCACAGGTTTAGATAATTGAATTTTAAAGAATCTCATTCACCCCCCCCCTCTGGGCTTGCTAGCTGGGCAACATGTGGATGGTGATTCATTGGGGTCTGCGAGCCCCCTTCTCTTTCTCATTAATTTTGTTGTGTATTTCTACCTCTCCCAATTCTATAATTCTCGTGATATGATCAAGGTTTATTAATTGATTAAATGTACATTTTTGGGCCTACGTGATCATGGTCATTTGTAATTATTGTAATTATTTGAAATCACTCTCGGAGGCACGACGGAAGCATGAAATTACCGACGGAGCTAATAATGAAGAGGAGGATGAATACCGTGCATGGGATGCATTGGGAACACACATAGGGTTAATGATCAAGTATTTTGGCTCAAGGTTGATCACGCTAGAATTTGGTCCATGATCATCCGGTATGGCTATTTATATTTATGATTTATATTCATTTCCACACCTACTAGGTACATGTTTGCATGTGAAGTAAGTATATGCTAAATATATGTGTGGGATGTGTATTATTTATCTATGAGACCACTAAAAAAAATAAAAGAACTCCCTCTGTTACTAATATATTAAGTCAGTAAGTATGAGGCAATAAAATTAACTCAAGTGGCCTTCCATCATTATAGGGAGACGTCTTTTCTTGATATAGAATGGGTTGGTGGAGTCACTCTGGACTCACCTATATTGGATTTGATATCTGACCTACAACATGGAGATGTCACCAGTGATTTGAGGACAGGGTATGCTTGGTCGAGTCCCTTGAGAGCATATCACCGAATCAAACTCATCTAGTAATGATGGTGTTGACTTAACCAAACATCGTGGTTGGTGGAGTCCCTCTGGGTCATGGTGATTTGGAGGCCAAATTATGACGAGAATCAGAAGAGTTGTGATTGTCAAGATTTGCCTACCTTTTGGGCTTGGTATGATTGGTCGAGTCCCTCGAGGTCATGCCAAGATGCCAATTGGATCCCGATCCCCACTAGAAGTTTGCCAGAAACTTCCAATTCACATGCTAGAGGGTGTCATGTGTCTTGCGATAAAATAGTGGGATAAAATTAAGATAAAAGGCCATGTCTTAATTTTCTACGAATCCAAAAGTCTGCATGTTGTTATTATTACTACATCTTTATTTTTCATAAAAATGTCACTTGCAAACCCACTCCGTAGCATATTAGATGTCAAGCGTCTCACTGGTCCTAACTACCCTGATTGGCTTCGGAACCTAAGAATTGTTCTTACGGCAGAGAAAATTACGTATGTCCTCGATGAGATCATGTCTAAGCCAGTGCAAGGGGCTAGTGAGGAAGATGTTTCTCACTACAAGAAGTATAAGGAGGACTCGGTTCTTGCTCAATGTTATATGCTAGCCTCCATGAATCTCAAGCTGCAAGGACAGCATGAAAAGATAGATGCTCAATCCATCATGCTGCATCTTCGCACCTTGTTTGAGGAGCAAGGACGGACTCAAAGATACGAGATATCAAAGAGTCTGTTCAGGATGAGGATGGAAGAAGGGGCATCGGTTCAGAACTATGTCCTGAAGATGATTGACTTGATCGAGAAGCTCACAAGTCTAGGACTTGTCCTAGAGGATGAATTGTGCGTAGATCTCATACTTCAATCCCTTCTAGATTCCTTTTCACAGTTCATTATGAATTTCATTATGAATAAGATAGTGGCAACCCTATCTGAGCTCCTTAATATGTTGAGGGAAGCTGAGGGTTCCATTAAAAAGGAGAAGCTAGTTCTCCATGTTGATGAGATCAACAAGAAGAGGAAGGCACGGAAGACCCTTAAGAAGGGCAAAAGCAAAGGCAATAAAGTGGGCAAGGCAAAGGAAGACCCAGCCAAGGACAAAGGAAAGTGCTTCCACTGTGACAAGGATGGGCATTGGAAGAGAAACTGCAAGGAATACCTTGTAGAAAAGGCAAAGCAGAAGCTTGGAGAAGCTTCAGGTATATTCATGATTGATCTCTATTTGTCAGAAAATTATGATAATGCATGGGTATTAGATACCGCATGTGCATCTCATATTCGCAATTCGCTGCAGGTTCTGACAAAGTATAGGAGACTAGCAAAGGGTAAGGTTGACCTAAGAATGGGGAATGGCGTAAAAGTTGTTGCTGTCAGAGAAGTCAACCTACTACTACCTCGTGGAGCCGCACTTGTGTTGGATACATGTTACTTGTTCCTACTATCATCATTTCCATTTCATGTTTGACTAAAAATGGATATAAGTTTATTTTTGAGAACAATGGTTGTTCAATGATTTTGGATGATGAGATCTGTAATGCCCCGACGTGGAAAATCGGAGTGCAATTATAGTTATTTAAATAGTACAAAGAGATAAATAAACATCCAACCATTACACCATTAGAATAAAGCCAAACGGAATCCAACTTCATGAATAATGCATCAACTAACTATTACATTAACTAATTAGAGCCAAAACTAGGGCCCATAGTACTTTATTCAAAGGTAAACTATTACATAATGACTAACTGATGATTAACTAACTAACTAACTACTAAGCATTGGTTGTCGAAACTGGTCACTCCTGAGCATCCTCCTCATTCCCTTCCTCGTGTGTGTGGTAGTCTCCGTCAGACTCACCTAAAACACATATAACAAATAGCACAGGGTGAGCGATAACGCTCAGTAGGACTTAATATCTCATGTAAACTGGCATGTTTAAGTGATTCATGTCTTAAAAGGCAGGATAACTAGAGAGAATAGTCATGCAGAGTAAAATAATGATGGCAAGAGCATGATAGAACTTGTACATGCAAAAATAGCACAACAAGCATGATAATGGATTGGCCATGTAACGATATAGCACGTAAAGTTGCACAACGGTGCACTAGTAACGATAGAACTTGTAACGATTGCACTTGAATTGATAGCATAGATTGTTTGTCATAGATTAAATCTTGGTAGTTTAAATGGCACTGAATGCATGTCGTACACACCCTGATCATTTTAACTCTCGCGGGCAAATGGCACTTTTCGGGCGCTCTCCCCAGGACCAGATCGGGCCCTAATGCCTGGCATAGTCATGTTTCTTATCTTAGACAATCAATTGTATGGCCAAATAGAGTACCAAGAATAGATGAGAGTAGTGGAAGAATAGACGAGAATGTAGAGAGAATGTGAACAGATGAGAGTATAGAGATAGTAGATGAGATAGGGACATATTCGTAAAAACAACGATAAACAGACGATAGTAACAGTTGCACAGCACTAGGTCATGTGCCGACAGTTCGGTAGAAGTCACAACCACCCACTAGTCATGCCAAGACATAGACCAGAGGTCCGGCGTGATCCCAAGATAAGAAGGAAACACACTAAGGCCGTTGGATCGTGCTGATCCCTAAAGTGTAAAGGGTTTAAAGGTACAACCAGCTCGTCGACAATGGACGTCCGCCAAAGCCAAGGAGACTTACGGAGGCCTTGACAAGGAGTCCCTGATCCTGTTAGGATTATTCCCAATGGAGAGTTGGTCCATGTCAAGAAAGAAGTGTGTAAAAACAAGTGTCCGTCTTGCCTAGAGTGCTCGAAGGCAGAGGGACTCGATCACAGTGTACAAAGCAAGTGAATAAAATGAAGACAAGGGTTGTTAAAATAATAGGGAAGTTTAAGTGAATAATTACACTTAATTGCCAGATAGATTGTTGGGTAATTTAATAGGGTCTCATGGCAATTAATAATGCTTAGTGGGTGCAAGTGTAAAGAAATCATGAGAGTAAGGATAATAGTGTACATAGCTTTTAAATTATAGGATTTTATGTAATTAATTCCCAAGATGGATAAATAGATTATTACTATTCATAACAATGTTTAATTAAGATTAAACAGGGCTTAAATGGAAAGATAACAGGGGTATATGAGCAAATTAGGGTTCTGGCCGACATTTTGAAATCGCAACGGGGGTCCCCGTCCGTTTCAGGCCGCGACATGCGTTCAAGACGTGACGGTCCACCCTGTCGTGACCCTTCTGAGATCGCGACAGGTCGGGCCATCGCGATTTCAGAAGGCAGCCCGAGCCCTGAAAGGGAAATCAGTCCCTTTTTGGGTTGGGTCCCTCCCTCCATGGCTGGATATAGGTTCATTTAAAAATCTATAATAAATCGTATACAAGTCCAAAAATTATGAAACTAGTTTTAGACAAACTAGAGATGTATCAATAGGCATGAGTAATTAGAAAATAGACAAGTAATGGGCATGCTTTAATTAGGTTACATTTCGGTGACCTAAAACTTGCACAGTCATGGAATCCGAATTAATTCGCATAGGATGCATGATGGAAATTGGAGGAAATAGAATCATTTGAAGCCTAACATAATGCAGTATTTATGAGAATAATTGCATGGCATGAGATCGAGTACATTCATGGATTGAAGGCAATCAAGTAGGTTCGGGTACATGATGGTGACAGGGAATTGAGCATTTAATACTCTTTCATGGAGCAACGAAAATTTGGGCAAACATGGGCTTTGATAGAGGAGATCAAGGTCTACCTAGGGTCGAGTTTAATTAGGTAAGCTTGAGAGATTGCCTATCTTTTCATACTTTAAAGATCCTAGGGTTTGAATGGAGAAGATGGTAAAATCCCTTCTTTCTCCAAGCTCCTCTCGTCCACAACTCCTCTCCTCATCCTCCAAGGCTCCAGCAATGAACTATGGGTTGGTAGGGACAAATTGGGGGGTGTATTAGCTAATTTAAGAGTCCTACACTTGTAAAACTCTTCTCTCCCATCAAACTCCGAATTTCCTCATTTATCTCCTTATTTCTAGCCTTTATCTACCTAATAGGATAGGGGAGAAGTCCAATTTCATGGCCAAGGGGTTAGGATGGGATGAGGACTCATTTTTAGGATAATTACATCCATTTAGTCTTTATCTTACCCTTTTTCTATTTATTACTATTTTTTGGTACGAATTTAGCTTAATTATCTCTCATCCAAAGATGGGCTCTTGGCTTTTTGGCCCATTACTTCTTGTGTGGACCATTAGTATAACCCATCTACTAATTTAGCTTAATGGATTTTGATTTAATTCCCATTTACTCAAATTATTCCCTCTTTATTCTAATTTAATCTATTTATTACCTTTATTTAATTAATTTCTAATTTTAATTTGATTTAATATTATTTATCATAACTTAAAAAATTAGAGATGATACATCCTCCCCCTCTTAAAAAGAATTTGATCCCCAAATTCATATGATCGTAAGAGGAAGAATGAGTTACTGAATAGATCCGAGTAATTCCGTCGCATTGTTGCATCGGGTTCCCATGTGGCTTCTTCAACTTCATGATTTCTCTAGAGTATCTTGACCACATATATGGGTCGGTTCCGGAGCTGCTGTATCTTCTTGTCCAAGATTCTCATCGGCTTCTCTTCATAGGTCATATCTTTGTTTAGAATTATATCATCGTAGCTGATTACATGTGATGGGTCGTACACGTACTTCCTTAGCGTTGATACATGGAAAACATTGTGTACTGTGGAAAATTGAGGAGGTAATGCTAGATGATACGCCACTTCTCCTACTCTTTCCAGTACTTCAAATGGACCTATGAATCTTGGCCTCAACTTGCCTTTCATCCCAAACCTTTGAAATCCTCGGGTCGAGGATACCTTAAGCAGTACATGATCTCCAGTTTGAAATTCCAGATCCCTTCTCCTTTTGTCAGTGTAGCTCTTCTGCCTGGACTGAGCTATTTTAATGATGTCTCTGATGATTTGTATATCCCTACTAGTGTTCTGTACCATGTCTGGTCCCAACCATTGTTGTTTACCTACCTCATTCCAACAAACTAGCGATCTACAACTTCTACCATACAGTGCTTCAAATGGAGCCATCTTGATGCTAGCCTGGTAACTGTTATTGTAGGCGAATTCTATCAGTGACAATTGTTCATTCCAGTACCCCTCAAAGTCTATAGTACATGCACGTAGCATAGCTTCCACAATTTGATTTGTTATTTCTGTCTACCCATCTGTCTGTGGGTGGAATGTTGTGCTAAAGTTAAGTTTTGTGCCTAAGGCAGTCTGAAGTCTCTTCTAGAATCTAGAGGTGAATCTAGGGTCACGATCTGAGACTATGGACACAGGGACTCCATGTAATCTCACAATCTCCTTTACATACAGAGCTGCTAGTACGTCAACACTCCAGGTACTTTTGATTGCAAAGAAATATGCGGACTTAGTCAATCGGTCCACTATGACCCAAATAGCATCAAGTCCACCACAAGTTTGGGGTAAACCATGATGAAATCCATTCGATGGTTTCCCACTTCCATTCTGGCATGTCCAGGTGTCTGAGTACACCCGCAAGATGTCGATGTTCTGCTTTCACTTGTTGACATGTGAGGCGGTGCGCGGCATGCTCAGCCACCTCACGCTTCATGTTGGGCCACCAAAATGACATTTTCATGTCTTGGTACATCTTGGTTGCGCCTGGGTGAATTGTGTATTTGGTCTTGTTAGCTTCGTCCATCAGCTTCCTTTTCAACTCTTCATTGTCAGGTACACAAGTCCTTCCTTGAAATAACAACCTCTCGTCCTCCGTGATGGAGACGTCTGGTCGGTCTGCTAGGGTTTCCTTGACTCAGATTAGAAATGGATCATTTGCTTGTTGCTCCATAATCTCAACAAAGATGTCGGGTTGAGCTCTAAGGTTGGCCACAAACACCTGATCACTTCTCTGTTCAATATTTATATTCAGACTGGCGAACTGTTCTAACAATTGCATCTCACCCATGACTAAACAAGATAAGGATGCTACTAGCTTCCTACTGAGTGCATCAGCTACTGCATTACCTTTGCCAGGATGGTATTGGATATTAAAATCGAAGTCCTTCAGATATTCCAGCCATCTTCTTTGTCGCATATTGAGCTCGTTCTGGGAAAATAAGTACATCAGACTCTTATGATCGGAGTAGACAATAAATTACTCTCTATAGAGATAATGCCTCCATATCTTAAGTGTAAACACCATAGCCGCTAATTCTAAGTCATGGACAGGATAATTGACATCATGAGGCTTCAGTTGTCTGGATGAATAAGCTATCACCTTTTCATTCTGCATTAACACACAGCCTAGACCGATTCCAGATGCATCAGTGTAGACTAAGAATCCTTCGCCCTCGACTGGTAACGCGAGGACAGGTGCAGATGTCAAGCATTGCTTCAGTGTCTGAAAGCTCTTCTTACATTCCTTGCTCCAGACGTAGGGGTTCTCTTTTTGCATAAGGTGAGTAAGAGGTACAGTTATTTTGGAGAAGTCTTTTATGAACCACCTGTAGTAGCTAGCCAGTCCAAGAAAGCTTCAAATCTCAGTGACATTGGTCGGTCTCTCCCAGTTGATTACAGCTTCAACCTTTGAAGGATCAATGGCTATACCATCCTTTGATATGACATGCCCTAGAAATGACACCTCCTCGAGCCAGAATTCGCACTTGCTCAATTTGACGTATAGTTTGTTGTCGCGAAAGATCTACAGAGTGATCCTCAGATGCTCCTCATGCTCTTCCTTGGCCTTGGAATATATAAGAATATCATAAATAAAGGCCACGACAAACTTGTCGAGGTATGGTCGATATATGTTGTTCATCAATTGCATAAAAGCTGTAGGAGCATTGGTAAGTGCTACTTATAGGTGCCCTACAAGTCAATTCATGTGAGTGATGGCACTTGTAATTATGTACAATATCTTTTGGCAATATTATAATGGTATTTTCTCACTGTATATTCCATGCGTTTGTATACTGTGATGTCCATGGGTCTGTGCAATGGGAATTGGATCATGATGAGATCATGATAATGAGGCCGATTCTCTTTAAACACAGATCCTAAATATTCCTAGTCGTAGGTTACTCAAGAAGGACATTGAGATGACCGAAAGACGGTGGGCCATATACCTGTCCATATGATGGAAGCAGCTGGTCTCATAGCTCTTGTGTGGAGACACTAGGGATATGGTGCAGGTGCTTATTGGAGAATGAGTTCACCGAATGATCCGTTCTCAGAATGCTATATGGTTAATGATACCTAATTGTCAGCTAGCGATTCCGTAGTCTCAGTTGTGTAACTGGTCCTTAGACTTGAGACACCAAAGATGTCTTGTTTGAGTACTCCATTCTTTGATACTGGATTTATAGGTCTGGATGTTCCAGGTCTAGTATAGCCAGTCATTGGGAATGGTAGCCAACCTTACGAAGGCAATTATGTGTCAATAAAGGATCATCCACTCTCGGTATTGTGAGAGGAATATCCCATATTGTCTTACTCAGGCAAATCCCTGGCCAGGGTCAATTGGATTTAGTGAGAAGGAGTTCTCCGGGAGAATCCGATAAGAGTTTGACTTTAACAGATTCCATATAGACCTGACAACACCATGCCTTATATGGTCTCTGGGATAATAGATGGATGAGGGACTACAGGTACACGGTAACTGTGGGCAGACAGGTCCAATGGATTTGATCACTCGTATCGTCTGGGGATTATGGCATAGTGGCCTAGTATGTTCATAATCGATGAGTTGAGTGAATTATTATGGAGATAATAATTCACTAAGTCAGAAGGAGTTCTAACGAGTACAACTCACGGCCAGCTCGATATTGGGCCTAGAGGGTCACACACAAAAGGTGGATAACGCGATGAATAGAGGATTGGATAAAAGTTATCCAATAAGCCTTATTTAACCCATTATGGACCTATTGGGTAAGACCCAATAAGCCTTGATAAGGATCCATTAAGGGAGCATACTAGGATCATGCCACCTCACCCTTTTGGAAGGAGGACACCTCATCATCATTAATCATCATTACATGATGAGGTGTCCCTGCGAGGTGTCCTTGTCATGATTAAATGACGAGGTGTCCTTGCAAGGTGTCCCTTGTCATCATGACATGATGAGGTGTCCCTGCGAGGTGTCCTTATCATGATTACATGATGAGGTGTCCTTGCAAGGTGTCCCTCTGTCATCATGACATGGTGAGGTGTCCCTGCGAGGTGTCCCTTGTCATGATTACATGATGAGGTGTCCTTGTAAGGTGTCCCTCTTGTCATCATGACATGGTGAGGTGTCCCTGCGAGGTGTCCCTGTCATGATTACATGATGAGGTGTCCTTGCAAGGTGCCCTCTTGTCATCATGACATGGTGAGGTGTCCCTGCGAGGTGTCCTTGTCATGATTACATGACGAGGTGTCTTGCAAGGGTCCTCTTGTCATCATGACATGGTGAGGTCCCTGTGAGGTGTCCCTTATCATCATGACATGATGAGGTGTCCCTGATGAGGTTCCTTTAGGCTCTCTATAAATAGAAGGGGTTCTCTTTGAAGTTTATGGGCTAGAGCTTGTGAAGAGAAACCACCTTCTTCCCCCCTTCCCACTCTCCCTGCTGTGCTCTCCTAAGTAAGAGGAGAACTAGGAGGGCCGAGCCCTCTTGTTGTTACTGCTACTTGCTGCTGTTAGTGTTGTGTGGCGTGCACGACTAGGAGGAGTGGCACCACCGGTGTAGGAGGGGTCATCGTCATCGCCGATCATCCACTGTGTGGATACCGCTAGAGGGAGTCTCGCGAGAGCTCCTTCAAACAAGGACTAGTTCTGCGCTTAGGGGATATACGATCTCCCATAGGTGAGATTGCCTCGCCTTATTTGTATGTATGTTTACATGCACCGTATCATAGCCGATCAAGTACAAAGATGGAAATCAATTTTGTTTTACTTCCGCTGCGCATGTGATGCCTCAAGTTGATTTCCAACAGTGGTATCAGAGCCAAGGTTCGGCTATGATGTTCGTGTTTTGATATTTTGATCGATTCAGATTGATTAAGAGTTAATCCATGTATTAGACTAAGAGTTAATCTAATAGTTTTATTAGTTAAAGTGTTAATTAATTTCTAGTAGCTTATATATATCCATGTGATGTGTATATTGTGGGCGGATGATCATGGACCTATGTGTGGATGGTGATTCATTGGGGTCTGCGAGCCCCCTTCTCTTTCTCATTAAAATCGTTGTGTATTTCTACCTCTCCAATGGTGTAATTCCCCTTGATATGATCAAGGTTTCTTAATTGATTAAATGTACATTTTTGGGTCTACGTGCCTATAGTCATTTGTAATTATTGTAATTATTTGAAATCACTCTCGGAGGCACGGCAGAAGCGTGGAATCACGACGGAGCTAATGACGAAGAGGAGGATAACACCGTGCATGGGATGTTGGGAACACACATAGGGCTTAGTGATCAAGTCTTTTGGCTCAGGCTTGATCACGCTAGAATTTGGTCCATGATCATCTGTGTTTTTTTTATATATGATTTATATTTTTCATTCGCACCTACTAGGTACATATTTGCATGCGATGTAAGTATATGCTAAATATATGTGTGGGACGTGTATTATTTAGCTATGAGACCACTCAAATAAATAAAAAAACCCTCTACTTTTAATATATTAAGTCGGAAGCGTGTAGCAATAAGATTGACTCACGTGGCCTTCCATCATTATAGGGCAGACGTCTTTTCTTGATATAGAGTGGGTTGGCGGAGTCACTCCGGGCTCACCTATATTGGAATTTGATATCTGGCCTACGACATGGAGATGTTACCGGTGACTTGAGGACAGGGTATGTTTGGCCGAGTCCCTCGGGAACATATCACGAATCAAACTCATCTAGTAATGATGGTGTTGACTTAACCAAACATCATGGTTGGCGGAGTCCCTCTGGGCCATGGTGATTTGGAGGCCAAATTATGACGGAATCACAAGAGTTGTGATTGACAAGAGTTGCCTACCATTTGGGCTTGGTATGATTGGTCGAGTCCCTCGAGGTCATGTCAAGATGCCAAATTGGATCCCGATCCCCACTAGGAGTTTGCCGGAAACTTCCAATTCACATGCTAGAGGGTGTCATGTGTCTTGCGAGAAAATAGTGGGATAAAATTGAGATAAAAATCCATGTCTTAATTTTCTACAAATCAAAAGTCTGCATTTATATTTCTGACATCTTTATTTTTCAGAAAATGTCGCTTGCAAACCCACTCCGTAGCATTAGATGCCAATCATCTCACTGGTCCTAACTACGCTGATTGGCTTCGGAACCTGAGAATTGTTCTTACGGCGGAGAAAATTGCGTATGTCCTCGATGAGATCGTGGCGAGCCAGTGGAAGGGACTAGTGAGGAAGTTATTTCTCACTATAAGAAGTAAGGAGGACTCGGTTCTTGCTCAATGTTATATGTTAGCCTCTATGACTCCCGAGCTGCAAAGACAGCATGAAAAGATGGAAGCTCAATCCATCATGCTGCATCTTCGCACCTTGTTTGAGGAGCAAAGACGGACTCAAAGATACGAGATATCAAAGAGTCTGTTCAGGATGAGGATGACAGAAGGGGCATCGGTTCAGAACCATGTCCTAAAGATGATTGAGTGGATCGAGAAGCTCACAGGTCTAGGACTTGTCCTCGAGGATGACTGTGTGTGGATCTAATACTTCAATCCCTTCCAGATTCTTTTTCACAGTTCATTATGAATTTCAATATGAACAAGATAGTGGCAACCCTGCCTGAGCTCCTTAATATGTTGAGGGAAGCTGAGGGTTCCATTAAGAAGGAGAAGCCAGTTCTCCATGTTGATGAGATCAACAAGAAGAGGAAGGCACGGAAGACCCTTAAGAAGGGCAAAAGCAAAGGCAATAAAGCGGGCAAGGCAAAGGTTGCCAAGAAAGACCCGGCCAAGGATAAAGGAAAGTGCTTCCACTGTGGCAAGGATGGGCATTGGAAGAGGAACTGCAAGGAATACCTACAGAAAAGGCAAAGCAGAAGCTGGAGAAGCTTCAGGTATATTCATGATTGATCTCCATTTGTCAGAAAATTATGATAATGCATGGGTATTAGATACCGCATGTGCATCTCATATTTGCAATTCGTTGCAGGTTCTGACAAAGTGTAGGAGACTGGCAAAGGGTGAGGTTGACTTAAGAATGGGGAATGGTGCAAAAGTTGTTGTTGTTGCTATCGGCGAAGTCAACCTACTACTACCTCGTGGAGCCGCACTTGTGTTGGATAAATGTTACTTTGTTCCCTCTATCATCAAAAACATCATTTCCATTTCATGTTTGACTAAAAATGGATATAAGTTTGTTTTTGAGAACAATGGTTGTTCACTGATTTTGGATGATGAAATCATTAGTAAAGGAACATTGTTCAATGGTTTGTTTACATTAGATGTTGCTTCACATGTCATGAATGTTAGTACGTCTAAAAGAAAGAGAGATGAGGTGAACGAAGCTTACCTATGGCATTGTAGGCTAGGTCATATCCATGAGGGTAAAATTCAAAGGTTGTTAAAGGATGGATATTTAGACCCATTTGATTATGAATCATATGCAACTTGTGAATCTTGCCTTCAAGAAAAGTTGACCAACTCTTAATTTAGTGGAACTGGAGAGAGAGCTTCTGAGTTACTAGAACTCATACATACTGATGTATGTGGACCTATGTCCATACAAGCCAGAGGAGGATATTCTTACTTCATTACATTCACTGATGACTTCTCAGGTATGGACATGTGTACTTAATGAAGTACAAGTCTGAGGCCTTTAAAAATTCAAAGAATATAAGAATGAAGTAGAAAATCAGACTGGAAAGAGTATTAAGATTCTTCATTCAGATCGAGGAGGAGAGTACATGAGTACAGAGTTCACCCAATTTCTAAAGGACCATGGGATTCTATCCCAATGGACTCCTCCTCATACACCTCAGCTCAATGGTGTATCGGAAAGGAGGAATCGCACACTGTTGGATATGGTGCGATCCATGATGAGTTTTGCCAACCTACCCATGTCATTCTGGGGATATGCCCTACAAACCGCAGCTTACCTTCTGAACAGAGTTCCAACTAAGACGGTAGTGTCTACTCCATATGAATATGGAAAGGGAAGAAGCCGATCTTAAAGTTATTAAGATTTGGGGCTGCCCTACCCACGTTAAGAGACAATCCTGATAAATTGGAATCAAGGTCAGACGGTGCATATTCGTGGGATACCCCAAGGAAACTTGTGGGGTATTTCTATCACCCTGAGGACCAAAAGGTCTTTGTTGCCAAGAGAGCAGTGTTTCTTGAGAAGGAACACATTCTTGGTGGAAACAGTGGGAGTGTGATAGAATTGAGTGAGGTTGGGGAACCTGGCTCAAGCACCATTCTGCAAGAAGAGTCTGTTCAAGTACCTATCACAAATTCCAAATTTGCGTAGGTCAAGTAGAGTTCCTATCCCTCCTGAAAGATATGTGGGACATATCAAGGGACAAGACTCCGAGGATATTGATCCTCAAACCTACGAGGAGGCTATTATGAGCATAGAGGGAAATGGCAAGAGGCCATGAATTCTGAGATGGATTCCATGTACTCCAACCAGGTTTGGAACCTAGTTGATGCACCTGAGGGTATTGTACCCATTGGGTGCAAATGGATCTTCAAGAAGAAGATTGGAGTAGATGGAAAGGTAGAGACCTTTAAGGCAAGACTTGTGGCAAAAGGATATCGTCAAAGGCAAGGTTGACTATGATGAAACTTTTTCGCCCGTGCCATGCTAAAATCTATCAGAATTTTATTGGCCATTGCAGCATACCATGACTATGAGATCTGGCAGATGGATGTAAAAACCGCATTCCTCAATGGCAACCTCGAGGAAGAGGTGTATATGATACAGCCTGATGGATTCATTTGAGAAAAGTCCAGATAAGGTGTGCAAGTTGCTTAAGTCTATTTATGGACTAAAGCAAGCTTCCGAAGTTGGAACATAAGGTTTGATGAGGTAATCAGATCTTATGACTTCGTTAAGAACGAAGATGAGCCTTGTGTATATAGGAAGGTAAGTGGGAGTGTTATCATTTTCTTGGTGTTATATGGATGACATTCTCATCATTGGAAATGATATTGGAATGCTATCCACAGTTAAGACTTGGTTATCAAAGAACTTCTCCATGAAGGACTTAGGGGAAGCATCCTACATTTTGGGGATTCGGATCTATAGAGATAGATCTAAGAGGATGCTTGGCTTGTCCCAGTCCATGTACATAGACACCATAGTCAAAAGATTTGGCATGGAAAATTCCAAAAGAGGTCTCACACCACTGAGACATGGAATTTCTCTTTCTAAGAGTATGTCTCCAAAGACTCTAGAAGAAAGGGCATACATGGATAGTATGTACTAGACTGATATAGAGCATGCTCTAAGTGTTACGAGCAGGTATCAGGCAGATCCAGGTTTAGAACACTGGAAGGCAGTAAAGTGTATCCTTAAGTACTTAAGAAGGACTAAGGATCTTTTACTAGTATATGGAGGAGGTAGCCTCAAGGTTGAAGGCTACACGGACTCAAGTTTCCAGTCTGATATCGATGATAGTAAGTCTAACTCAGTGTATGTTTTTACCCTGAATGGGCAGCAGTAAGCTGGAAGAGTTCCAAGCAAGAGACTACTGCTGACTCGACTACCGAGGCGGAGTATATTGCTGCTTCAGAAGCAGCAAAAGAAGCTGTCTGGATGAAGAAGTTCATCACAGATTTAGGAGTGGTGTCTGGCCATGAAGAGCCAATTTCATTGTTATGCGACAACAACGGGGCGATTGCTCAAGCAAAGGAACCTAGGTCTCATCAGAAGTCTAAGCACGTTCTAAGGAGGTTCCACTTGATCAGAGAGATTGTGGCCCGTGGCGATGTAGCAGTAAAAAGAATTTCATCCGATGATAACATTGCAGATCCACTCACAAGCCACTCACTCAAATTGTTTTTGAGCGACACCGAGGTCTGATGGGAATCAGACATGTAGGTGATTGGTTTTAGGTCAAGTGGGAGATTGCTAGTTATAGGTGCCCTACAAACCAATTCACGTGAGTGATGGCACTTGTAATTATGTACAATATCTTTTGGTAATATTATAATGGTATTTCTCACTGTATATTCCATGCGTTTGTATACTGTGATGTCCATGGGTCTGTGCAATGGAATTGGATCATGATGAGATCATGATAATGAGGTCGATTCTCTTTAAACACAGATCCTAAATATTCCTAGTCGTAGGTTACTCAAGAAGGACATTGAGATGACCGGAAAGACCGGTGTGCCATATACCTGTCCATATGATGGAAGCAGCTGGTCTCATAGCTGCTTGTGTGAGAGACTAGGGATATGGTGCAGGTGCTTATTGGAGAATGAGTTCACTGAATGATCCGTTCTCGGAATGCTATATGGTTAATGATACCTAATTGTCAGCTAGCGATTCCGTAGTCTCAGTTGTGTAACTGGTCCTTAGACTTGAGACACCAAAGATGTCTTGTTTGAGTACTCCATTCTTTGATACTGGATTTATAGGTCTGGATGTTCCAGGTCTAGTATAGCCAGTCATGGGAATGGTAGCCAACCTTACGAAGGCAATTATGTGTCAATAAAGGATCATCCACTCTCGGTATCGTGAGAGGAATATCCCATATTGTCTTACTCAGGCAAATCCTTGGCCAAGGTCAATTGGATTCAGTGAGAAGGAGTTCTCTGGGAGAATCTGATAAGAGTTTGACTTTAACAGATTTCCATATAGACCTGACAACACCATGCCTAATATATGGTCTCTGGGATAATGGATGGATGAGGGACTACAAGTACATGGTAACTGTGGGCAGACAGGTCCAATGGATTTGATCACTCGTATCATCTGGGGATTATGGCATAGTGGCCTAAGTATGTTAATAATCGATGAGTTGAGTGAATTATTATGGAGATAATAATTCACTAAGTCAGAAGGAGTTCTAACGAGTACAACTCACGGCCAGCTCGATATTGGGCCTAGAGGGTCACACACAAAAGGTGGATAACGCGATGAATAGAGGATTGGATAAAAGTTATCTAATAAGCCTTATTTAACCCATTATGGACCTATTGGGTAAGACCCAATAAGCCTTGATAAGGATCCATTAAGGGAGCATACTAGGATCATGCCACCTCACCCTTTCTTGAAGGAGGACACCTCATCATCATTAATCATCATTACATGATGAGGTGTCCCTGCGAGGTGTCCCTTGTCATGATTAAATGACGAGGTGTCCTTGCAAGGTGTCCATTGTCATCATGACATGATGAGGTGTCCATGCGAGGTGTCCCTTGTCATGATTACATGATGAGGTGTCCTTGCAAGGTGTCCCTCTTGTCATCATGACATAGTGAGGTGTCCCTGCGAGGTGTCCTTGTCATGATTACATGACGAGGTGTCCTTGCAAGGTGTCCTCTTGTCATCATGACATGGTGAGGTGTCCCTGTGAGGTGTCCCTTGTCATGATTACATGATGAGGTGTCCTGCAAGGTGTCCCTCTTGTCATCATGACATGGTGAGGTGTCCCTGCGAGGTATCACTTGTCATGATACATGACGAGGTGTCCTTGCAAGGTGTCCCTCTTGTCATCATGACATGGTGAGGTGTCCCTGTGAAGTGTCCCTTGTTCATGACATGATGAGGGTCCCTGATGAGGTGTCCTTTAGGCTCTCTATAAATAGAAGGGGTTTCTTTGAAGTTTAGGGCTAGAGCCGTGAAGAGAAACCACCTTCTTCATCCCCCCTTCCCACTCTCCCTACTGTGCTCTCCCTAAGCAAGAGGAGAACTAGAGGGCCGAGCCCTCGTTGTTGCTGCTACTTGCTGCTGTTAGCTGTTGTGTTGGCATTGCACGACTAGGAGGAATGGCACCACCGGGTGTAGGAGGGGTCATCGTCATCGCCGATCATCCACTGTGTGGATACTGCTAGAGGGAGTCTCGCGAGAGCTCCTTCAAACAAGGACTAGAGCTCCTTCAAACAAGGACTAGTTCTACGCTTCAGGGGATATACGATCTCCCCTAGGTGAGATTGTCTCACGCCTTATTTGTATGTATGTTTACATGCACCGTACATCATAGCCCGATCAAGTACAAAGATGGAAATCGATTTTTGTTTTACTTCCGCTGCGCATGTGATGCCTCAAGTCGATTTCCAACAGTTAGTCCAAAAGGCATGACTACAAATTCATAATGACCGCACCTGCTCCTGAAAGCCGTCTTGTAAATATCTGCATCCTTAATTCTCATCTGATGATATCCCGATCTAAGGTCAATCTTAGAAAAGTATTTGGCTCCTGATATTTAATCAAACAATTCATCAACACGAGGCAGAGGGTATTTGTTCTTGATAGTCAACTGATTCAACTGCTTGTAGTCAAGCACAATCTCATAGATATGTCCTTCTTCTTGACAAACAGCACAGGTGTTCCCTAGGAGAAGTACTTGGTCTGATAAAGCCTTTTTCCAATAACTCCATTAATTGTTCCTTCAATTCCTTCAATTCAACAGGAGACATTCTGTAGGGTTGGCGTGACACCGGTGCTGCTCTAGGAGTTAGATCGATTGAGAAATTTACCTCTCGCTCAGGTGGAATGCCTAGCAGCTCATCCAGGAACACGTCGGAATACTCTTGCACTATATGTATATTAGATATCTTGGATGCTTTCTTTTCAACTACTATGGCGGCAAGAAATGCCACACAGCCCTTTCTTATCATGTTCTGTGCCTTAATAGCAGAGACGAGAGACAAGTGCCTCTTGTGTCTACGTCTCGTAAAGGTCAGCTTAGGGAATTCACTAAAGGAGATTTTCCCTCTTCTACAGTCTACAATAGCCCCATAAGTGGACAGCCAATCGGCTCCCAATATGACATCGTAACCCTCCATGGGCATATAGATTAGATCAGCTCTTAGATTTAGTTCACCAATCTTCACATCAGCTAATGGAAAATATTTGTTCAGTTGAGCTTTCTCGCCCAGTGGGGTGGTAACAGGTAATTCAGTTCCCATAGATACAGGTTTAACATTTAAGGTGTCAACAAATGCTTGTGATATGAATGAATGTGTTGCGCCAATATCAAACAAAACAAATACTGACTGAGAAAAGACTGGTAAAGTACCTTCCACAACTCCACCTTCCTCGGTGGTCTCCACTTCTTGTAAGGCTTGTAGTCTGCATGGCTTCTTTTGTCCCATAAGATGCTTCTGATTTTCTTTAAGCAAGGGGGAATCGGGAATACGATGCTCTCGACTCCCGCAGAGTAGGCATGCTCCTACCTTCCTCCAGCATTCTGCAGTGTGACCCAGCTTGTCACAGTGCTTGCATCTAGGCTTGTTGTTGGGGGCAGAGGGGGTGAAGACCTTGGGCTTCCGCTCTTGGCTTGGCCCGTCGGTAATGCTTAACGGCCTCTTCTTGCCATTGATGGGCTTGCTTGAGGACCTGATGTCTGTTCTTTCTTAACCATTCTACCCTTGATGCGATCGGTGAGGTCGGTCGCATCCTCCAGTAACTAAGACTTCTTTACCATTTCAGCATAGGTCTGGATGTCCAGCGACGCTAGTTGGGTGATATATGTGGGCTTGAGCTTATTGAGAAACCGGTTCGCCTTCATTCTCTCGGTGCCGACAAGATGATTGGCATATCGTGCCAACCGAGAAAAATGGGCTTCATACTCGGCGACAGAGAGATTCCTTTGCTCAAGTGCAGCAAACTCGGAGGCCTTCCTCTCTTGAGCTCTTTCAGAAAAGTACTTGGAGTTAAAGTGCTCCTTGAATTCGTCCCATGTAAATTGTTCTTCAGCCCTAGTGGCCTCTACGGACTCCCACCACGCACGGGCATCCCTTTCAAGCTAAAATGTTGCTAGCAACAGTTCATCCCCATCCGCGCATTGCATGACACAGAAAATATGTTCAATTTCCTTTAGCCAATTTTTTGCCTCGTCACGATCAGTGGTCCCACTAAAACGAGGCGGGTTCAAGTTGTGGAAATTTCTGTGCAAGTCTCCAGCTCCACAGTTTCCACCAGCTCCAGCAGCTTGAAGTAGAGCTCGAGTGAGCTCCTGAATAGTTTTCTGCATGTCTCGTAGTTGTGCACGCTCCACTGCCATTGCTATGGTTTATGTTCCTTCAAAAGAGAATTTTAATGTAAGATAATGAGTTGCACTAAGTTGTGCGTGTGTGAGTTATTTTATCTTGTTACCCTTGGTTCTACCCATATCTCACATAGGTATGGACTAGACTCTAAGTCGGGGCAGGTGAAACCAAGATCATCCTATACTTAAGAAAAACCTAGGTTCTAATACCAGAAAACTGCAACGCCCCGACGCTGAAAATTGGAGCGGAATTACAGTTATTTAAAAAGTACAGAGCGATAAATAAACATTCAACCATTACACCATTGGAATAAAGCCAAACGGAATCCAACTTCATTAATAATTCATCAACTAACTATTACATTCACTAATCAGAGCCAAAATGTTGGGTTGAGTGTAATTCATATCATTTTCCCTCCTATTTTGATGATGACAAATGTGATTTGAATGCAAAT